>SSNS01000913.1:30210-67297 GCA_006937985.1 Aphyosemion australe
AGTGAACCTGCAGCTGATCTAACGTTAGATAGAACATTCTCTGGATGGGCATATGTCCATTACTTTAAGTTTGTGAAGAATAAGGATATGAAGAACATTGTAGTAAAATGCACTTTGTGTGCTACACCTAAAGAACTGTTATTATATCTGACTGTTTTAACCACAACCCCTAGCCCAGTCAGATACCACATCACCTTCCACTGGATACTTGAGCGTCATGAGCTACATTTAGATTCCCAAATCCATATTATTTTGGTGAAAGTAATTTAAAGTAATGCAAATGTAATGTAATACCGTACATTTTAAAATGAGTAATATTATAATGTAACGAATTACTTTAAAATGTGAGTAACAAGTAATAAATAATGCATTACAGTTTTGAAGTAACTTGCCCAACACTGGCTATATATCTCACATGCTTTTCATTGTTTTAGCATATATTTCTGGGGAAAAAACTCATTCTGAAAGGGTGGCGGCTTTTATTTTGCTGTGGTGGTGCGCCACAATCAATTACATGTAGAGGAAACCCTGATCATCAGTCCTATTTTCATCAGAGACTGATGCATCTGAGGAAGGTCTGGATGTTTATTTTGCTATAAAACTCACCTGTAGTACCTGTGTGTCCATCCCCGAAGTCAATAAGAATTTAAATGAATAAATCTGATAGAAACTAATTTCTAAGTTCTGCTGTGGGTCAGTCAGACACACACACCTGCTGTGGGTCAATCAGACACACACACCTGCTTGTGGGCCAGTCAGACACACACACCTGCTGTGGGTCAGTCAGACACACACACCTGCTGTGGGTCAATCAGACACACACACACCTGCTGTGGGTCAATCAGACACACACACCTGCTTGTGGGTCAGTCAGACACACACACCTGCTGCTCTCATCTCTGATTGTAGAACTGTGTGTGGTTATTTGTCGGGTTAAGAGTTCATTATTGTCTAAAACATCTTCAGATGCATCAGATGATTAAAGTGAAGTGTGCTTTCTTATTGTCACATGAATCAGCTTTTAGTTTGGTCTGTTTGTCTGTCCAGAACTCCCACTGCATTATGTCAGGAAAGATGAGGAGGTTCTGACTGACCAGCAGCTCTGGAACCAGGAGAGGACCTCCAGTTTGGACCAGGAACAACCAGAACCTTTACAGGAGGGACCAGAACCTCCACAGATTAAAGTGGAGCAGGATGAGCCAGAACCTTTGCAGTTTCTAGAACAAGAGGAGCTCTGTATCAGTCAGGATGAAGAGCAGTTTGTACTGAAGCTGGAGAATGTTACCTCCCTTGTGACTCCTGCTGATGAGGAAAGAGACCACGATGAACCAGAACCAAACAGTCACCAACATCTTTTCTCACTGTTTCCTGAGGCTGAGATCAGAGCTGCTCCTCCTCCACGGTCAACAGGTGAGGGAGGAGGTCTATGCTAATTTTCCTTACTGTGACATCACAGTAAGGGACTTTTTAAAATGGCTAATTTTAGACACATCATTCCTGAATCCAAACACTGACAGAAAATGAATGGACAGTTTTTATTCACATTTGCAGTGTTTATAGAGGCAGTAGAGACCCACGTTGCATTTTTATGTCATTTGTTTCTTTTTTTAACACAGAAAAGAGATAGTTTTACCTTTTTTCTTGCTGATGTTTCGACCACAGCTGTGGTCTTCTTCAGAGCTAAGTCGCTTCACTTCCTTCTCTGTTTATCCGTGGGCAGCAGAGGGCGACCTCTGCTGCCCGCGCTCTCCTCACCAATGACACTGTCTCATGCGTGATCCAACGTGTAAACCCCATCGTCTCTGTTCATGGTTGTGTGTCCACGTGTCCTTATTTCTATAGCTTCCTTAATCCATCTTTTGTATTTTTGTTGTTCTGTGTTTATGATCCTTGTTCTGTCCCAGTCCATTATCTGATTCTCTCTTGTGCAGTGATCTGTTACAGCTGATTCTTATATTGTACTTTCTGCTTCTTGTTTCGCTGTTCTTGTGTGTCTTCTGCTTGTTTCTTTCTCACGCTCTTTTCTATGTTCAACATGAAACAAGAAGCAGAAAGTACAATAAAAAAATCAGCCGTAACAGTAGCCTAGTGAACTAGACCAATTCTTGCTTTGCAGAGTTTGGTCTAGGCACGCTTCATTGGAAACCTCGCAGCCCAAACCACTGCTGTGTTTATCCAATCACAACTCGCTATAGTTTTGGTTGGGCCAATCACAGCGCTCTATATCATGGGCCAATCACAGAGCGGGAGTAGCCGATGACGTCAGCGCTGCGGCCGCGAACGCCGCGAACCCAAGCAACATGGCGGCAACTCGGAAAACACGTTCGTTTGAAACGGCTTTGTCATCAACATTGGATTATTTAGACTCCAACGTGCGTAAGTCTGTCTGATATACTTAGCGGCTTCTTATTTTTATCAAACAAAGTAGTGCAATGTCCCAGTACACCTGATATTCGCGTGTTTTTCATACAAAAACGACAGAAATCATTGAAGCTAGACGCTATTAAAGCCTCCCGCTTTTCCGTCGCCGTGATTACGTCATGTTGTTCGTCACTCTGATTGGTCCTAGCGCTATCCAATTGCGTGCTGACATTTTGAAAGACAACCGTAGATCCCGCCTCACGACTGAGAGCCGTCAATGGTTCGTGGCCAGACTATATATTCACATATATAGGATGGCTTGCCAGGCTAGNTGACGGCTCTCAGTCGTGAGGCGGGATCTACGGTTGTCTTTCAAAATGTCAGCACGCAATTGGATAGCGCTAGGACCAATCAGAGTGACGAACAACATGACGTAATCACGGCGACGGAAAAGCGGGAGGCTTTAATAGCGTCTAGCTTCAATGATTTCTGTCGTTTTTGTATGAAAAACACGCGAATATCAGGTGTACTGGGACATTGCACTACTTTGTTTGATAAAAATAAGAAGCCGCTAAGTATATCAGACAGACTTACGCACGTTGGAGTCTAAATAATCCAATGTTGATGACAAAGCCGTTTCAAACGAACGTGTTTTCCGAGTTGCCGCCATGTTGCTTGGGTTCGCGGCGTTCGCGGCCGCAGCGCTGACGTCATCGGCTACTCCCGCTCTGTGATTGGCCCATGATATAGAGCGCTGTGATTGGCCCAACCAAAACTATAGCGAGTTGTGATTGGATAGACACAGCAGTGGTTTGGGCTGCGAGGGTTCCAATGAAGCGTGCCTAGACCAAACTCTGCAAAGCAAGAATTGGTCTAGTTCACTAGGCTAGCTAACTGCTGCTGCTGCAGAAATATTCTCCGAGTATGAAAAAACCATCGTCCGCTACGAGGAAGAGATCGATCGTCAGCGCAGACTGCTGGAGCTCAGCTGGAAACCACAGATCAACTTACACAGAATAGGTATGAAACAGCAGCGGGACTCATGTGGTTCTACTGAGGACACAATCTCAGGACGGTCTGCTTGGATCCGTTTGCTGTTCTGAAGCTTTTTGACACAACTGAGCTGAAATCAGTCAGTAAACTTTGTTCCACCTTAGAGAAATAAATCAGTAACATTTCAGGGATTTTAGCAAGTTTTCAGACACACAAAAACACACCTGCCTGTGCAAAAGAACGTACAAGGGAGAGGGGAGGGTTAATTTAGAAACATTTTTAATGTCATGAAATCTCTAATAGTAAATATTTAGAGAAAAGAAAAAACATCACTGACTTTAATCTGAGAAAAATCTGATCTGATCTTAGAGTTCTGACTCTTCTGAGAAAAAGTCATCAGAGCTTCAGTTCAACTCTCAGCATTTCTAAAAGGGTTCAGCTTGTATGTATGTGAACCAACACAACCCCAGAACCTTGTCTCTATTAGAACCTTTTTGGGTTTTAGCATGAACCTGTCTGATTACTGGAAAACCTGCTTTTGACCAACATGTTTTTGTAGCTCAAATTTTCTGTACTGTTTCATATTGGACTCCTCACCATCGTTTCATTTCGTGTTGGTGGTTCGTGAGCGCGCTCCACGAGCTCCAGACCTGTGAACTCCAAATGGGAGACAGGCCAGCAGGGGCGATCCTAGGAGCAGAGGTTTAGGGGTGCTGAGCAACCAGAGAGCTGCCCGTCCAGGCAAGATCAGTTTTTGTACATTTTAATTCATTATCACATTTGTAAAATAAAAGGAGAACACTCTTTTCCACAAATCAAAAAAAGGTTTCACAAATCACAAACAATGCTTTACGGATTCTGCTATTAGAATAATCTAGTCCATGTTCAAAGGCTCTAGGTCAGTGATCCCCAACTCCCTTCCCAGAGGGCCGCTATCCGGCATGTTTTCCTGCTTCAGCACACCTGATTTTACTCAGCAGGTAATTATCAGGTCTCTGCAGAGCCTGATGAGCTGCTGAACAGGTGAATCAAGTGTGTTTGACCAGGGAAACAACTAAAACATGCTGGAGTGGATACTAGCCCTAGGGAAAGGGAGTTGGGGATGCTGGTATATGTGTTGTAGCTTTTGAGCTGGACCAGTTCCTGTGTGGCCCAGATGCAAAACAAATGGACCTAAATGAACCTGTCTAATTCCTGTGAAACCTGCTTTGGATCAACATTTTGTTTAACTGAGAGAGACTGGGAACAATGACTGAGAAAAACCACACAGACCGTCAGTCGCCCTTAAAATTTTTAACTCATCATGAGTGAACGCCTTCAGTCTTTATGAAACAGAGTTTTCTCCACCAGTTTTCTCATCTGTTTAACCTCCGCACACTCGTTTTTTTTAATTTGGTGGTTCGTGAGAGGCTCGCGCTACAGACCTGCATAAAGCCCCGCCTCCTAGCCACTGCTTTCTCCTCACAAATAGTTCTGTGCCTTGGACGAGGTATGACAACATTAGACATTTCACGACAACTTAAGCAAGATCATCGCACTATCGAGAGATTTGTGGCTGATTCAGAGCACAGATGGGTTCATGCAGGTAAAGGCAAACTGAGGAAGACTTCTGCCAGATCCATGCATCGGATCAAGAGAGCAGCTGCTAAAATGCCATCATGTAGCAGCAAACAGATATTTGAAGCTGCTGGTGCCTCTGGGGTCCCACGGACATCAAGGTGTAGAGTCCTCCAGAGTATTGCAACTGTGCGTAAACCTTCTGTTGGGCCACCACTAAACAGTGCTCACAAGCGGAAATGGCTGCAGTCTGCAGAGGAATACCTGAAGACTCGTTTTCAAACAGTCCTCTTCACTGATGAGTGCTGTGCGACCCTGGATGGTCCAGACGGATGGAGTAGTGGATGGTTGGTGGACGGCCACCGTGTTCCAACAAGGAGGTGGTGGAGTTGTGTTTTTGGCCGTGATCATGGGAAAAGAGCTGGTCGGCCCCTTTAGGGTCCCTGAAGGTGTGAAGATGAACTCGGCAAAGTATGTTGAGTTTCTGACTGACCACTTTCTTCCATGGTACAGAAGGAAGAACTATGCCTTCTGTAATAAAATCATCTTCATGCATGACAATGCTCCATCTCATGCTGCAAGGAATACCTCTGCATCAATGGCTGCTATGGGGATAAAAGGAGAGAAAGTCATGGTGTGGCCTCCATCCTTCCCACACTTGAATCCAATTGAGAACCTTTGGAGCATCCTGCAGCATCAGATCTATGAGGGTGGGAGGCAGTTTCCATCCAAAAAGCAGCTCTGGGAGGCTATTCTGACAACTAGCAAACAAATTCAAGCAGAAACTGTCCAAAAACTCACAAGTTCAATGGATGCAAGAATTGTGAAGCTGCTAGCAAATAAGCGGTCCTATGTCAGAATGTAACGTGACCTGTTAAAACATTTAAAAAGTTCAAATGTTGTAAAAGTGTTACGGCCAGAGCCGTTTTTGTTCTTGTGTTTTTACTTCTCCTTGTGGTTGCACCCTCATGGCTGAGAGGAGCTGTTTTGCAGCACCTGACTCCTTGTGTGTGCTGGGGACAAACAGCGACCAGCATCCCAGCATGCATCCCGGTCAATGATGCAATGCCCACTGTCCCAATTTGGAAATTATTTGCACACTTGTGTACAACACACTCGAAGCCTTACTGCGCACTTCCTCTAAGTGCACTTCACGGAAGGGCATAGGGCGCAGTGCGAGTATTGGGATTGGGCCAAAAGCGAAGATTCTAGATGGATTATTGAAGCACGGATCAACATGGTTTTTGACCGTGTTTTGCTGCGTTTTTGGTTGAAATTAAGTAAAACAAACAAACTAAAATGTTAAGAGAAGTTCTTTTTTTCTTGTATTTATTTTTTTCTAGATGAAGATTGATGTTAAAATTCACGGTTTTGCACGCATCCTTTATTTATATAAATACAACATGTTTACCATAGTCATTCTCGTTGAGCCATCCGCTAAATTTGGATTTTTGGATTTGGATTAAATCCACTGGTTCCATGTTCACCGTCACAGCTACAGGTGGCTGCTCCGACAATGTGCCAGAGATGCACTCACTCTCTCCTGCAGCTAACTCAGAGGTCAGGTGTAGGGCGCTATTGCTCTCTCTAACGTATCGCCAGATGCGGTTAAAGTTGGACTTGCAGGTTAAAGACCCATTTTCAGTTAAACATTTTAAATGTTAATTATGTGCATTAAAAACTATTTATAATAAATAAATGGGTAACGTTTAGCCTAGCGGGGGGTCAAGCAAAGCCTGGTGGGCTGCCAGGCTTATAAAGCGCTGGGGGAAACCCTGGCTATATATCTCACATGCTTTACATTGTTTTAGCATATATTTCTGGGAAAAAAAACTCCTGAAAGGGTGGCAGCTTTTATTTTGCTGTGGTGGTGCGCCACGATCAATTACATGTAGAGGAAACCCTGATCATCAGTCCTATTTTCATCAGAGACTGATGCATCTGAGGACGGTCTGGATGTTTATTTCGCTATAAAACTCACCTGTAGTACCTGTGTGTCCATCCCTGAAGTCAATAAGAATTTAAATGAATCAATCTGATAGAAACTGAGTCCAGTTCTGCTGTGGGTCACTCAGACACACACACCTGCTGTAGGTCACTCAGACACACATACCTGCTGTGGGTCAGTCAGACACACACACCTGCTGTGGGTCAGTCAGACACATACCTGCTGTGGGTCAGTCAGACACACACACCTGCTGTGGGTCAGTCAGACACATACCTGCTGTGGGTCAGTCAGACACACACACCTGCTGTGGGTCAGTCAGACACATACCTGCTGTGGGTCAGTCAGACACACACACCTGCTGTAGGTCACTCAGACACACATACCTGCTGTAGGTCACTCAGACACACATACCTGCTGTGGGTCAGTCAGACACACACCAGCTGTGGGTCAGTCAGACACATACCTGCTGTGGGTCAGTCAGACACACACACCTGCTGTTCTCATCTCTGATTGTAGAACTGTGTGTGGTTATTTGTCAGGTTAAGAGTTCATTATTGTCTAAAACATCTTCAGATGCATCAGATGATTAAAGTGAAGTGTGCTTTCTTATTGTCACATGAATCAGCTTTTAGTTTGGTCTGTTTGTCTGTCCAGAACTCCCGCTGCATGATGTCAGGAAAGATGAGGAGGTTCTGACTGACCAGCAGCTCTGGAACCAGGAGAGGACCTCCAGTTTGGACCAGGAACAACCAGAACCTTTACAAGAGGGACCAGAACCTCCACAGATGAAAGTGGAGCAGGATGAGCCAGAACCTTTGCAGATTCTAGAACAAGAGGAGCTCTGCATCAGTCAGGATGAAGAGCAGCTTGTACTGAAGGTGGAGAATGTTACGTCCCTTGTGACTCCTACTGATGAGGAAAGAGACCACAATGAACCAGAACCAGACAGACACCAACTCCTTTTTTCACTGTTTCCTGAGGCTGAGATCACAGCTGCTGCTCCAGAATCACCAGGTGAGGGGGGAGGTCTATGCTAACATTCCATACTGTCACATCGCAATAAGGGACTTTTTAAAATGGCTCATTTTAGGCACATCATTCCTGAATCCAAACTGACAGAAAATGAATGGACAGTTTTTATTCACATTTGCAGTGTTTATAGAGGCAGTAGTGACCCACGTGGCATTTTTATGTCACTTGGTTCTTTTTTTAACACAGAAAAGAGATTGTTTTACCTTTTTTTCTTGGTGATGTTTCGACCACAGCTGTGGTCTTCTTCAGAGCTAAGTCGCTGTTAGTATATTAGTGTATATGTATATATGTAGTAATATATAAGTATATTATTACTTCCTATATTTGCTTATCTCTTATTTTTTATCTTTCTTTTTGCACCAAGTACCGCAGCAATTTCCTAATGTTGTGATTTCTCACACATCTGGCAATAAAACCATTCTGATTCTGTTAGCGGCTTCACTTCCTTCTCCGTTTATCCGTGGGAAGCAGAGAACAGTGTCGCCGTCTGCTGCCCGCGCTCTCCTCACAGTCCCATGTGTGATCCAACGAGTAAACCCCATTGTCTCTATTAATGGTTGTGTGTCCACGTGTTCTTATTTCTATCGCTTCTTTGATCCATCTTTTCTATTTTTGTTGTTGGGTGTTTATTATCCTTGATCTGTCCCAGTCCATTATCTGATTCTCTCTTGTGCAGTGATCTGTTGCAGCTGATTCTTTTATTGTAATTTCTGCTTCTTGTTTCACTGCTCTTGTGTGTCTTCTGCTTGTTTCTTTCTCACACTCTTTTCTATGTTCAATATGAAACAAGAAGCAGAAAGTACAATAAAAAAATCAGCCATAACAGATCACTACACAAGAGAGGGGCTGTGTCATCGGTGAGGAGAGCGCGGGCAGCAGAGGGCGACATTGTTCTCTGCTGCCCGTGGATAAACAGAGAAGGAAGTGAAGCCGCTAACAGCAGCTTAGCTCTGAAGAAGACCGCAGCTGTGGTCGAAACGTCAGCAAGAAAAAAAGGTAAAACATTCTCTTTTCTGCGTTAAAAAAAGAACCAAGTGTCATAGAAGAAACACACAGAATGAACGTACAAAAGAATCTATATATTTTTTTAATGCCTCCACGGGGCGTTTAGAGGTGTGCAGGATGAAAGTACAGTTCTTTTAAAAGCTCTATTTTAAAAAAATAATAAAAATTTTATTCTGACGGGCACAACACTGGGTTTATGTTTACATCTACCAGCCACTAGAGGGCACCGTTGTGGTAAAAAGGCCGCTCAGCAAGGCGAGGTTGGGACTGTTTAAAATGGCAGACTTGACAAGTCAAGCAGCTGATTCTGAGCCCAGAAGCTGTTCTAACGGCAAATATTGTTGTAAAATAAACGTATTAGTAGTAATTAGTCCTTACCCTTTATGATTTGTCACTGGAAATGATGCTGGCTGGTCACTTAATGTGTCGACAGTGAATCAGCATCCCAATGGCTGGAAAATTAGTTCTGTTGTTGGAATACCACCTCTGAACACTAGAGTTTGCCAGAGTGTCCATATTCAACATTTAATGCAAGGGTTCATTATTTTCCAAAACATCTTTAGAAGCTTCAGCTGGTTAAAATAAAATGTGTTTTTTTATTGTTACTAGAACTGTCAAAGGTAACTCATTGTCATGGTAACAAAGTCATTAACGCAGACAAATATATCAGCATTAATACATTTTCTCTTGTTTTGAAAGTCTGTTGGTTGCTCACTAAAAACTCAAACACATGAAAAATGTCATTCAGCGGTACATTTATGAATTCTAATGAATTTGCAGTTAATCGTGAGTTAANTGCATGAAAACGTGAGGAGTAGCTCATAGATATTTACTCCAGAGAAGTAGCGCTACTTCAGTAAGGTAACTAAGTATTTGTACTGGATTACGTGACACCTTTGCTGGACAGGAGCCCTTGAGGACCGGAGTTGGACACCACTGATGTAACCATGGAGACAAAACACAAGATTGTCTCATTGTCCAGACTAACGGGATCTTCTGTAGGTTTATGGGACGTTGTTGTTCTAACCCAAACCCAAGGATCCAGTCAGAACTAAACCTAAATTCTAATCCTGATGGTTTTATCCAGGGACAAAGGTGACTTCATGTTTCTCTAACAGTGATGTCTAACCTTGGTCCTCTAAGGTTCCTATCCAGCAGCTGTCATGAAATGGTGGTTGTAGGAGGACCCAAAATGCATGAATATCCAGGAGGCAGCCAGGTAGAGTTGAACAGATGAGAATGTTTTATTTACAGCCGTGGTCTGGAGCAGGAACAAAAATCAGCAGGTGCAAACACAGGGAGGCAGGCAGGAAACGCAGGGATGTAACAAACACAAGTAACTGATGGTAACACACAGACAAACACAAGGAACCGACACGAGTGTAGAACTGAGCTGAGTTTAAATAGACTGAGGAGGTGAATGGAGACAAGCAACAGGTGAGATGATTACTGATTGATGATGGACAGGTGTGACTAGTTAACTGAGGATGGGAAGCAATACAAAACACAAGAGGACTGAACCAGATAAAGAGAGAAACCTAAAACATTAAAACTAAATGCTGAAAGAATATACTAGAATGAATAAACAGAATACAGGAGAAAGAAATAAAGTCATTGAACTAATAACCAAAATACAAGAAGCAACCAGCATAGGAGAACACAGGAAGGAAGCTATGAGAATGAAACACCAAACTGACTGAAGACTAAAAACACTGAACATAAGAGGTACAGGATGACTAAGGGGACACAAGGACAACAGCTAACTGGAGGGATGAACTAAATACCAGGGGACAATGAAAGATAACTAATGTGGGGAGAAACAGCTAAGAGGAACACAGGGGTCAAAGGTAACTGATACAAAAGGATTCTAAACTTACAGGGACCTGGCAATACTTAAATACACAAGAAGGGGAAAGGAAAACTAGAGAGAAATACAACACTAATGGGCTGGGGAATGGACATGGCAGAACTAAAGTAATGAAAAATAAAGTAAAAACTGAATGATGATTGAAGGGACCGGAGACAAGGGAGATGGGATATGGAAGGGCCAGGGAGGACATAGACTGGACACAGGGAGGACATTGACAGGACATGACACTGTCAAAGGTAACTCATTGTCATGGTAACAAAGTCATTAACTCAGACAAATATATCAGCATTAATGCATTTTCTCTTGTTTTGAAAGTCTGTTGGTTGCTCACTAAAAACTCAAACACATGAAAAATGTCATGCAGCGGTACATTTATGAATTCTAATGAATTTGCAGTTAATCGTGAGTTAAAGGGTGAGTAACACCATGGGTGGAGACTTATTTCAAGCAGACTTCCTGTTATAAAAATACCTGCAAAAAAGGCGTCACCTGGAGGACAGAGAGAGCGGCACTGAGGCAATGATTGACAGCACCACCCTCAACCCCCCCGTCTGGTGAGTATGCTGGCCGTGCAAGAACTGGGATGTTTTCAGCTTCCAGGAATTGTGTACAGATCCTTGCAATATGGGGTCGTGCGTTATCATGCAGCAACATGAGGTGATGGTTCGTGGATGAATGGCACAACAATGGGCCTCAGGATCTCATCACAGTACCTCTGTGCATTCAAAATGCCATCAATAAAATGCACCTGTGTTTGTTGTCCATAACATACGCCTGCCCATACCAGTACCCCACCGCCACCGTGGGCCACTCATTCCACAACGTTGACATCAGCAAGTCATTCACCCAAACGACGCTACACACGCAAGCCCGCCATCTGCCCTAAACAGTGAAAACCGAGACTCATCTGTGAACAGAACGCCTCTCCAACGTGCCAAACGTCATTGAATGTGAGTGTTTGCCCACTCACTTCGGATACGACGACAAACTACAGTCAGGTCCAGACCCCGATGAGGACGACGAGCATGCAGATGAGCTTCCCTGAGGCGGTTTGACAGTTTGTGCAGAAATGCTTTGGTTATGCAAACCGATTGTTGCTGCAGCTGTCCGGGTGGCTGGTCTCAGGTGATCTTGGAGGTGAACATGCTGGATGTGAAGGTCCTGGGCTGGTGTGGTCACACGTGGTCTGCGGTTGTGAGGCCAGTTGGGTGTACTGCCAAATGATCTAAAACGCCTTTGGAGACAGCTTATGGTAGAGAAATGAACATTCATTTCACAGGCAACAGCTCTGGTAGACATTCCTGCAGTCAGCATGCCAATGGCACGCTCCCTCAAAGGTTGCGACATCTGTGGCATTGTGCTGTTTGATGAAACTGCACATTTCAGGGTGGCCTTTTAATGTGGGCAGTCTAATGCACACCTGGACGTTATTCATGTCTAATCAGCCCCTTGATATGCCACACCTGTGAGGTGGGATGGATTATCTTGGTAAAGGAAAAGTGCTCAATAACACACGTAGACAGATTTCACAACAACATGTGAGAGTCATGGGTGTTTTGTGCATGCCGACATAGTTTCAGATGTTTGAGTTCAGCCCATGAAAAATGGGAGCAAAAACAAAAGTGTTGCGTTTATATTTTTGTTCAGTGTAGTACAGTGCAGACGTCACCCTGCACTGCAGCTCTACAGCTATCAGCTGTGGCTGATTCTAAATCAGTGTGGAGCAGTTTAACTGAAAATGGAAATATAATTACAATTTTGGGCTGAAATATTAAATTTTAAGTAAGTTGCACTAAACTGCCAAAATAATGATACATGTTTACAGCACTATTAGACACTCATCTATACAGGTTATCAGCAAAAACGTGGATTTAGGTGTTACTCGCTCTTTAACTATGAAACTCATGGGACTGATCCATCCATCCATTTTCATCATCTTATCCGGAGTCGGGTCGCAGGGGCAGCAGCCTAATAGCGCTTACACACTAGCACCGGGTCGGCTCCAAGCAGTCGGCCCCGCCAGTTTGTTTACACACGTCGTCCAGGACACCCTTTGGAATGCGGATGTGATAGGCGGTCTCAGAAATGCACGTGAAAAATTGGCGCGAATATATCGCGGAGAAGTATGCGGTCTCTTCCTTATTAAACAAAGGCTGTGTGGCAGCACTGTGTCAGTGTGTGTGTGCGCGCGCACTGCGCTGATCACAGCAGACTGAAACAGATAAAACAGCTTCAGTCAGAGGCTTGTTAAGTCCTCCGCATTCAGAGTGATAATGAAGTGCGCATGCGGGAAGCCCCCGCTGACTAATTCTATCCGCTAATCGGAGGTTCCCCCTAAAGGTAGGCGTGAATTTGAGCCGACCAATGAGTCGGCAGTGGGTGTGTTGGCCCAGTTTCGACAAAAAGCAGACCTCCTTAGGATGAGGGCCGAAAACACGTATGGTTCAGCTCCGGAAATTCCCGGGCCACCCGGTTGTGAAAGGAACTTACCTGATCCCGCCCGTTCCGAGCCGGTGCTAGTGTGTAAGCACCATAAGTAGAGAGGCCCAGACTTCCCTCTCCTCAGCCACTTGGGCCAGCTCGTCCGGGGGAATCCCAAGGTGTTCCCTGGCCAGCCAAGAAACAGTCCCTCCAGCGTGTCCTGGGTCTTCCTTTAGGTCTCCTCCTGGTTGGACGTGCCCAGAAAGCCTCACCAGGGACGTGTCCAGGAGGCATCCTAATCAGATGCCTGATACACCTCAACTGACTCCTCTCGATGTGGAGGAGCAGCAGATCTACTCCGAGCCCCTCCTGGATGACAGAGCTTCTCAACTTATCTCTAAGGGAGAGCCCAGGGATTGATCACAGAACTGATCATGATTTTTAAAAATGTGTTGATTGATGGCCGTAATTGTTTCATTAATCAATCTTTTCTTTTGTCTTTTAACCTGTCCAGAACATCCACAGCATCATGTCTGGCAAACGGAGGAGGTTCTGACTGACCAGCAGCTCTCTAACGAGGAGACCATCTCCAGTTTGGACCAGAAGGAACCAGAACCTCCACTGATCAAAGAGGAACAGCAGGAACTCTGTATCGGTCAGCATGAAGGGTCATTCATTCTGAAGCTGGAAAATGTTGCCTTTTTGGTGACTTCTCTTTCTGAAGAAACAGACAGCTGTGAACCAGAACCTAACAGGAACCAAGATCAGGATGGATGCAGGAATGAAAACTCAGAATCAAACATCAATGAAGAACTGACACAAAATAAAAGACGTCAACAAACCAAAGATCACAGAGACAGTGTAGACAGTCAGAAACTAAAAAGGCACAAGAGGGCTTATAGAGATAAGAGATCTTTTTCATGTAAACTCTGTGGGAAATCTTTCAGTTACAATTGTGTTTTAACTAGTCGCATGAGAACTCACACAGGTGAGAAACCATTTAGCTCTGAAACTTGTGATAAATGTTTCTTTGCGAGTGGTGATTTGACTAGACACAGGAGAACTCACACAAGTGAGAAACGTTTTAGATGTAAAACTTGTGGTAAATGTTTTTCTCAGAGTAGTCACTTGACTAGTCACATGAGAACTCACACAGGTGAGAAACCATTTAAATGTCAAACTTGTGGTAAATGTTTTTCTCAGAGTAATCACTTAACTAGTCACATGAAAATTCACACAGGTGAGAAACCATTTAGCTGTGAAACTTGTGATAAATGTTTCTTTGCGAGTGGTGATTTGACTAGACACAGGAGAACTCACACAAGTGAGAAACTTTTTAGATGTAAAACTTGTGGTAAATGTTTTTCTCAGAGTAGTCACTTGACTGGTCACATGAGAACTCACACAGGTGAGAAACCATTTAGATGTAAAACCTGTGGTAAGTGTTTTCCTCAGAATAATGATTTGACTAAACACATGAGAAGTCACACAGGTGAGAAACCATTTAAATGTAAAACTTGTGGTAAATGTTTTTCTCAGAATTGTAGCTTGATTAGTCACATGAAAACTCACACAGGTGAGAAACAATTTAGATGTATAACTTGTGGTAAATGTTTTTCTCACAATAGTGACTTGACTCGTCACATGAGAACTCACACAGGTGAGAAACCATTTAGATGTAAAACTTGTGGTAAATGTTTCTGTAGGAGTGGACACTTGACTTGTCACATGAAAACACACAGGTGAGAAACCATTTAGATATAGAACCTGTGGAAAATGTTTTTCTATGAATNAGGGTGAGTAACACCATGGGTGGAGACTTATTTCAAGCAGACTTCCTGTTATAAAAATACCTGCAAAAAAGGCGTCACCTGGAGGACAGAGAGAGCGGCACTGAGGCAATGATTGACAGCACCACCCTCAACCCCCCCGTCTGGTGAGTATGCTGGCTGTGCAAGAACTGGGATGTTTTCAGCTTCCAGGAATTGTGTACAGATCGTTGCAATATGGGGCCGTGCGTTGAGGTGATGGTCAACATGAGGTGATGGTCGTGGATGAATGGCACAACAATGGGCCTCAGGATCTCATTACAGTACCTCTGTGCATTCAAAATGCCATCAATAAAATGCACCTGTGTTTGTTGTCCATAACATACGCCTGCCCATACCAGTACCCCACCGCCACCATGGGCCCCTCGTTCCACAACGTTGACATCAGCAAGTCACTCACCCAAATGACGCCACACACGCAAGCCCACCATCTGCCCTAAACAGTGAAACCCGAGACTCATCTGTGAACAGAACGCCTCTCCAACGTGCCAAACGATATTGAATGTGAGTGTTTGCCCACTCACTTCGGATACAACGACGAACTGCAGTCAGGTCCAGACCCCTATGAGGACGACGAGCACGCAGATGAGCTTCCCTGAGGCGGTTTGACAGTTTGTGCAGAAATTCTTTGGTTATGCAAACCGATTGTTGCTGCAGTTGTCCGGGTGGCTGGTCTCAGGTGATCTTGGAGGTGAACATGCTGGATGTGAAGGTCCTGGGCTGGTGTGGTCACACGTGGTCTGCGGTTGTGAGGCCAGTTGGATGTAATGCCAAATTCTCTAAAACGCCTTTTGAGACGGCTTATGGTAGAGAAATGAACATTCATTTCACAGGCAACAGCTCTGGTAGACATTCCTGCAGTCAGCATGCCAATGGCACGCTCCCTCAAAGGTTGCGACATCTGTGGCATTGTGCTGTTTGATGAAACTGCACATTTCAGGGTGGCCTTTTAATGTGGGCAGTCTAATGCACACCTGGACGTTATTCATGTCTAATCAGCCCCTTGATATTCCACACCTGTGAGGTGGGATGGCTTATCTTGGTAAAGGAAAAGTGCTCACTAACACACGTAGACAGATTTCCCAACAACATGTGAGAGTCATGGGTGTTTTGTGCATGCCGACATAGTTTCAGATGTTTGAGTTCAGCCCATGAAAAATGGGAGCAAAAACAAAAGTGTTGCATTTATATTTTTGTTCAGTGTAGTACAGTGCAGACGTCACCCTGCACTGCAGCTCTACAGCTATCAGCTGTGGCTGATTCTAAATCAGTGTGGAGCAGTTTAACTGAAAATGGAAATATAATTACAATTTTGGGCTGAAATATTAAATTTTAAGTAAGTTGCACTAAACTGCCAAAATAATGATACATGTTTACAGCACTATTAGACACTCATCTATACAGGTTATCAGCAAAAACGTGGATTTAGGTGTTACTCGCTCTTTAACTATGAAACTCATGGGACTGATCCATCCATCCATTTTCATCATCTTATCCGGAGTCGGGTCGCAGGGGCAGCAGCCTAATAGCGCTTACACACTAGCACCGGGTCGGCTCCAAGCAGTCGGCCCCGCCAGTTTGTTTACACACGTCGTCCAGGACACCCTTTGGAATGCGGATGTGATAGGCGGTCTCAGAAATGCACGTGAAAAATTGGCGCGAATATATCGCGGAGAAGTATGCGGTCTCTTCCTTATTAAACAAAGGCTGTGTGGCAGCACTGTGTCAGTGTGTGTGTGCGCGCGCACTGCGCTGATCACAGCAGACTGAAACAGATAAAACAGCTTCAGTCAGAGGCTTGTTAAGTCCTCCGCATTCAGAGTGATAATGAAGTGCGCATGCGGGAAGCCCCCGCTGACTAATTCTATCCGCTAATCGGAGGTTCCCCCTAAAGGTAGGCGTGAATTTGAGCCGACCAATGAGTCGGCAGTGGGTGTGTTGGCCCAGTTTCGACAAAAAGCAGACCTCCTTAGGATGAGGGCCGAAAACACGTATGGTTCAGCTCCGGAAATTCCCGGGCCACCCGGTTGTGAAAGGAACTTACCTGATCCCGCCCGTTCCGAGCCGGTGCTAGTGTGTAAGCACCATAAGTAGAGAGGCCCAGACTTCCCTCTCCTCAGCCACTTGGGCCAGCTCGTCCGGGGGAATCCCAAGGTGTTCCCTGGCCAGCCAAGAAACAGTCCCTCCAGCGTGTCCTGGGTCTTCCTTTAGGTCTCCTCCTGGTTGGACGTGCCCAGAAAGCCTCACCAGGGACGTGTCCAGGAGGCATCCTAATCAGATGCCTGATACACCTCAACTGACTCCTCTCGATGTGGAGGAGCAGCAGATCTACTCCGAGCCCCTCCTGGATGACAGAGCTTCTCAACTTATCTCTAAGGGAGAGCCCAGGGATTGATCACAGAACTGATCATGATTTTTAAAAATGTGTTGATTGATGGCCGTAATTGTTTCATTAATCAATCTTTTCTTTTGTCTTTTAACCTNGTCCAGAACATCCACAGCATCATGTCTGGCAAACGGAGGAGGTTCTGACTGACCAGCAGCTCTCTAACGAGGAGACCATCTCCAGTTTGGACCAGAAGGAACCAGAACCTCCACTGATCAAAGAGGAACAGCAGGAACTCTGTATCGGTCAGCATGAAGGGTCATTCATTCTGAAGCTGGAAAATGTTGCCTTTTTGGTGACTTCTCTTTCTGAAGAAACAGACAGCTGTGAACCAGAACCTAACAGGAACCAAGATCAGGATGGATGCAGGAATGAAAACTCAGAATCAAACATCAATGAAGAACTGACACAAAATAAAAGACGTCAACAAACCAAAGATCACAGAGACAGTGTAGACAGTCAGAAACTAAAAAGGCACAAGAGGGCTTATAGAGATAAGAGATCTTTTTCATGTAAACTCTGTGGGAAATCTTTCAGTTACAATTGTGTTTTAACTAGTCGCATGAGAACTCACACAGGTGAGAAACCATTTAGCTCTGAAACTTGTGATAAATGTTTCTTTGCGAGTGGTGATTTGACTAGACACAGGAGAACTCACACAAGTGAGAAACGTTTTAGATGTAAAACTTGTGGTAAATGTTTTTCTCAGAGTAGTCACTTGACTAGTCACATGAGAACTCACACAGGTGAGAAACCATTTAAATGTCAAACTTGTGGTAAATGTTTTTCTCAGAGTAATCACTTAACTAGTCACATGAAAATTCACACAGGTGAGAAACCATTTAGCTGTGAAACTTGTGATAAATGTTTCTTTGCGAGTGGTGATTTGACTAGACACAGGAGAACTCACACAAGTGAGAAACTTTTTAGATGTAAAACTTGTGGTAAATGTTTTTCTCAGAGTAGTCACTTGACTGGTCACATGAGAACTCACACAGGTGAGAAACCATTTAGATGTAAAACCTGTGGTAAGTGTTTTCCTCAGAATAATGATTTGACTAAACACATGAGAAGTCACACAGGTGAGAAACCATTTAAATGTAAAACTTGTGGTAAATGTTTTTCTCAGAATTGTAGCTTGATTAGTCACATGAAAACTCACACAGGTGAGAAACAATTTAGATGTATAACTTGTGGTAAATGTTTTTCTCACAATAGTGACTTGACTCGTCACATGAGAACTCACACAGGTGAGAAACCATTTAGATGTAAAACTTGTGGTAAATGTTTCTGTAGGAGTGGACACTTGACTTGTCACATGAAAACACACAGGTGAGAAACCATTTAGATATAGAACCTGTGGAAAATGTTTTTCTATGAATAGTGACTTGACTAAACACACGAAAACTCACACAGGTGAGAAACCATTTGGATGTAAAACTTGTAAATATTTTTCTCAGAGTAGTCACTTGACATGAGAATTCACCCAGGTGAGAAACCATATCTGTGTAAATGTTTTTCTCAGAATAGGGACTTGACTGGTCACATGAGAACTCAACATCAATGTTGCTAACTCAGCGACTTCGTTGCTGTTCCCTAACAACTTTTTGACCCCCTCAACAACTTTTTTTTCCAAACAGCACCTAGAGACAAACCTTTTCTAAGGACTCTTTGCTACTTTCTTGTACATATTGTCAAAATTAGTTGAGCTATCCTTCTACCCATGCATAGGAACAAAGGTCATCATCATTTAAACTAATAAAATTGTTTTGATTTTCCTCCCTTTTAATCCTAAGAAAGACCAACATCTGGCGACATCTGGGTGAACTTCAGCTACTTTTTGTCGGAGGCAGTTGGCAACACTGGTCAACGTGGTGAAAAGTCTTCCATGTTTGATCTGTAGAGCGAGATTCAGCCAAACATTTTCTTTAACTTCTCATGTAAAATTTCACACTTGATATTTTTTTCATTAAATGTGTTTGTTAAACGTTTTCCTCACCAAAGTCACCTGACTCAACATGAGAATTCATTCAGTTAAGAAAAGAGATTTTAACATTTAATCCTTAATGCATTCGTTGTTTTTATTAAACCTGTTATTTGTTTCTATAATATAAATAAAGATCCAGTTGATGTAAAGGTGTGTGTGTGTGTGTTCATTTAATAGAGTAGTCAAGCATGTTTTGGGTTAAGGTGGGGGGGTTGGTGTATGAAAGAGGATGTCATGGATGTCCCAGGTTATGCGGGTGAACGAGAACAATTGTCCAGCAAAGTCTGGCTGGTTGTAGAGGGTTTGCAGACAAACGAGGAAGAGGACAAGATTTGAAGGTTTTTAAACATCTTAATGGTCTTTCAGAGCTGCTACTACCATATGAGCCTTCACGGTCTCTGCGCTCCTCTGGCAACCATCTCCTCGTTATGCCAAAGGTCAGGACACACGCTCAAGGCGTGTGTTTCTCTGTCAGTGGCTCACTCTGAACATCAGAGCTTATTTCTTCTGCTGTAGATGATGTTAGATGTTTGTGAAGATCAACTCTGGCAACATGTTCACTACTGGGATGATGCTGGTGGACCTTAGCAACTGTTGCTATGTTTGCACAAAGGTGTCGTTATGGTGACATGTTATTGTTGCTAGGACACCATATGTAGGCATGTATGAACTCATCACAGCTGTGTTCTGGACAATGTTGGACAGGACTGATGGTGTAATTACTGCTTTGATGTTTTACTTCTACACACACACACACAGCTTCAGCAGCTGAATGCAACAGATCCTCAGAGAGAGACACTGGACAGGAGGAACGTCCCACACTCACAGTCTCTGACAGACACTGGAGACAGATTTGGACCTGATTACCCAGAGCCAGGCTGCTGGCTGGTCCCTCTGGAACGGGACAAACAAAGGATCTTCTGCTCCTGCATGGCTGCTTCCTGTGACATCATCAGCTCCCTCTGCTGGTGTCCTGAAAGAAGAGAGGGTCCAAGGATGTCCAGTCACACCAGCTATACGTCTCTGGGAGGTTCTGAAGGTTTTATCATCATGTGGTAGAACCTTCAACCATCAGCTGAGGATCCCTGATTGTTTCATTGTGTTCCAGATGTTTCACATGGCCCACCTCTGCCTCTGAGATCCACACCAAGTAGAGCCCTGATCAGAGCCTAAAGACAGGCGGGGGTGTTTGTGTTGGATCCTTCCTGCTGGACACCACCCATGAAGGAGGTGATGGATGTCCTCCTGCAGAAGCAGCGTGGGGAGGAGATGCTGAAGCTTGTGGATCAGGAACATGCAGCCATTGTTCCTGGAGCTGCTGTAGATCCTAACGGCTTGCTGCATCCCAACCAGGCTCTGCTGCTACGTCAGGCTCTTGGCTAAAGGTCTCAACACCTCCTCTTCTCTGAACACAAGCCCAGAGAAACTTGTGGAGACTCAACAGCTATAGCTCTCTTTAACAGAGGGCAGTGGGTCGGCCAATGCTACCATGGTAACCTGCTCTGTCCTCACCTCTGACACAACACTGTTGAGACAATTGTAGAGGACATCTGAAGCAGGCAGCAACAGCAGAACTGTCTTTCCTCCTCCCTTCAGGGCTCATCTCAGCCAATCATCTGTCTCCATTTAGTCCCATCTGCTGCCTCCTCCACCCTCACACCAACTATCATCATCTCCTCTTCCACCACTTCCATGAATCTCCATCCTGGTTTGCCATGAGAGGAAGACCAAAGAAAAAGAAGAAGTCTCTTCTCTGCTTTCATTTCATACAGACGTTTCTGTGTTTAAAGTGGCTGTCCGGAGTTTTCCCCTTTCAGGCATTATGTATGATTTTTCAGAAATCCATAAAAGTGATTGTCTTTCCATGTACTGTGATATAATGTAAGCAATACGTTATTTTTTTTTGCTTTTTCCTAACCCTAACCCATGGTGCTTTGCAGACAACCTGTCCCTAAACACCTCAGATACTAAAGACATGATTCTGGACTTCAGGGAAAACACAACACAGTTATACATGTAGGACCTCTTTATACTGAGTATTTATTATATTGTAGTATTATAGTCAGTCTGTTATATGTGGAATATTTATTATAATTAGCATAAACATTATTCTTTATTTTTTGCATCAGAGCTCAGTGAGTGAACTCATGAGCATCGCCCTCTGGTGGCCTCATCAAGAATTACATGAACAAATGACCAAATCAGCACCTTCATTAATCTTCCTGTTTGCCTCTCAGAGCTGCTAAAACTAAAAACAGTTCCTCTCATTCTTTACAGAAAACATTTGTGTGCTCAAGACAAAGTAAAACTGATTTAGAAAAAGAAAAAAAAACATACTTGTTTTTCAGGGCTTTTGAAAAAACTGTGTAAAAATAAAATTAAAACAGATGTAAGACTAGCTTGTTTTTAGAAAAAGACGTTTATTGATGTGGCACTTTTTACTTCACATACTTCACATACAAAAACAAACATAAAATGAACAACAGCATTACATTAAAACTCCTTGTTATGTCCGTTCTGTGTTTCTTTTCCAGTTCCATTTTTCTGTTCTTATTTTATACACAGAATTCTGTTTTGACCTGATTTTGCTAACAGTTTCGGCTACTTCCTGTCACTTTCGCCAGAGCTTCATCGATGTTGGTGGTGTTATCTGTTGCTTTTTATCTGTGGGCAGTAGAGGACAATGTGACACCATCAGTATGGTGAAGGTGACTGTGAGAAGCTGAAACTGTCAGCAAAATCAGGTCAAACCGGAAACGTTGCTGCTCTGTGTGTAAGATAAGAACAGAAAAACAACGGAATTACAATAAAACACTAGAAACTAAAACTAGAAAAATAACAGTTGCTTTAAGGAATTGACCTTTCGCCGAGCCCCGCCCCCCTTAGTTACTGTTGCCAACTCCGACAATAAGTGGATCAAATACTGCAGCTCCGCAGATTTCCGCGATGAAAAGAAGTAGACAGATGCGTGTCAGCGACATTTTTTGGAGCAATTTCTCCTCAATATCATCCAGATCGAGGCAAAAGGGTTACAGTATGCAGTGGAGGGATATATTAGTGTCGGCTCCGCTGAGCGAAGTGTAGCAGGGAGCAAGGAGTTGGGAGTTAGGGAGAAGGTCCGGCGTCCGGGGACGCGTGGATCCGAGGAGCGGTGGTGGCGATGCTGTGTCCCTGTGAGCTGTCAGATGTCAGCTGTCAGATGATCTGAGCTGCAGGCAGCTCTAACGGAGAAACGCTCCCGGCGCTCTGCATCGCTATCATCTCAGCTGAGTCTGTTTATATAATGTAACTTTTAATGCCCGTGTTAACTTTCATTTTTAGTTCCCGGCCGGAGCTTGGCATTAATTCATCACGTGATCATGACACCACCCGCTGTTGCGCCAAGGCTTAATGTGCATTTATAAGACACACGGTTGAGGTAATATTACGATGATTTGCCGGCACGGTGTGTCTTATCTAAAAGGGTCTTGGATAGTCTGGGAGGCGGACCTACGCCCAGCCGCGGGCGGGGGGAGCACTCATGCTGCTGGTTGAGCTCGATGAGGAGGTTCTGAAGGGAAACGAAGGAGACACGACTACTATCGAGGCTAATGCTTAGTAGTAAATTAGGCTTAGCTTCATCATTTTGTTTGGAATTGTCGGATAGTAACGGTTGCTATGATGTGTGATTGGACAATAGCCGTTCTGGGGGCGGGGCCGGCGAAAGGCTAATTGTCTGGGGAAGTTATCACAAACTCTGAACACGCAGGGCTGTGTTTTATTCTGCTCCAGTAGGTGGCGGTAGTGCACCAGTAGTTTTTGCCAACCGCGATAAAACCACAGAAGAAGATGTACTGTGCTAAGATGGCGAAGCTTCACGTGTGACCCATAGGCTGTGTCCAAATCCAGGGATTGCGTGCTCATGAGTTCGGATTTTAAGACCAGTGACGTCACAGCGCCGCGTCGAAGACCGTCCAAATTCCAAGAATGCTCAGAATGCGGTCTTGAAATGCGTTCTTCCTTTCCCCGATTTTGAGAACGGGTGCGGTGTAGTCTCCGTGGTCTCCTCACCTATAATTCCCGTGATGCACTGCGGGATTGATTTCTGTAGAAACGGGACGCGCAGCAGTAGAGCAGCAGGACGACTAGTTTATTCAAATGTGACTGTAGAAAAAGTAAAAGCCTGAAGTGGTTGTGTTTTTAGGCCTTTCCCATTGTCATTAGGCCTGCAATGTGTTTTTGTATTCTTGTTCATCATTACAGTTCATAAAATTGGTAAATCATAAATCATGAAATAAATTATCCAATTAACCGTGAATAATCCAGCATCGTGGATCCATATTTTGTAATAGATTTTCTTTAAGCAGTTGCTAGGTGACAGGAGTAGGGGCGGGACTTTTATTTAAGGCTAGAATGTCCACATTCACAGCTGTTAACATCCGGTCTAAGTGGTCACGGAAGAACACGTTCTCCTGAGACCAATGAGGACGGGTACTCATGCAATCCCTGGATTTGGACACAGCCACAGACATAATAATTGATGTGACCCAGGCCCCAGGCCTCCGGACATATCCTGAAACATCCAGGAAGTGATAAAACGTTGCAGTTCTCCCCTCATCCACTGGGGGTGGTCTCAGAAGTGAGCAAATCCTCATTGACCTCCATGTTAAAAATGCCAATTTCACAGCAGAAATAGAACGTCTTACAGCCTGGTACAACGAACCATTTTAGGTTTAATAGGTCCAGTTATTAGCCATGACAACTCTGAGGGGGGTGAATTTTTTTGTACCACATCCGTTTAGATGTAATTAAAGCTTGAAATTGAGAATAATTAGGGGCGCGTCTTTTGGATATGCGGAGAAAAACCGGAAGGACACAGGGCCCTTCATCCCCGGCGTACTTTATAGTCACTGGGCGTCACATTAGCTGTGTTCGGCCAGTTCTTGTGCCGTGTGTGGTCATGTTGGAATGTTAATTTTGATATTGTTGGGCAGAAATGGCTTGTTGTGGCATTGGTTGCATTAACAGAGGGTCCAAGAACTCTCCGCTCCATTTTTATTGGTAAGTAAAGTTATATTTTTATATTTTCGACTATTGATGCTCTGAAGCTAGTTTAGCTTAGCAAAGTAGCTAGTTAGCCATCGTTTACACTTGGTATAAACATATACTCTTTACCGTGACATTATAAATTTAGAAGGGTTTAATACGGTGCTTGTTGTAATGCTGTTTGTTGGTCAGTTAAAAACTAGAGAGCGATTATTCGTCTTTAATAAACACGGCTGCCCTGAGAGGGTCAGCCGAGTCCTCCTAATGCAGAGACCAGCTGCTGGATCGGCGGTGTCGTCTGGCGTCGCTATGGAGCAGACCTACATTATGCTAGTCGCGTGAGAGCTCTGCTCTGCTCTGCTCTTCTGTGATAATAATTAGTTATGAAATCAAGACTGGAGTAGCAGGGTACCGAAGAAAAGGGTAAGAAATATCTGTTTCGGTGCTAAAACGTCTGTTATGAGCCGCAAAGCCCGGTTCTCCCCGCTGCTGCGGGTCACGTCAGGCCTCAGCTGCATCATACACAAACTTCGTTTACAAAACACCTCAGAGTTTGTGAACTAATAAAATACCGGGAAAAAAATCTACGTTTTGGCTGCATCTGGGCAAAGTAAACAGCAGCAGAGCTAACTGTAACACGTGTGTTCAGGTTTGTCACTAAACATGTAAATAGCAGTAATTTAAGAAAGCGCCTCGTCGTTCATGGCATCTATTAGTGAGCAGACCCGAGTCCACTTGGCAAACGCTTTATCATTTAATCAACAGCCACACCTGCTAGTAATAACTATTTTACATAGCAACAATATAATTAATCCTAGTCCAGATCATATTCTTACTAGTCCCAATTGAAACTAAATATATCAACAGCTATAATTTTACTAGCAGAAATACGTAGTGCCTAAAACCTATGTGTTCATCAAGTATAATTATTATTTATTCCATTATATATTTTTTGTGTGAATTTTTCCTCTAGGTCTAGGTGATCCAGAGAGACTCGACCTTTGGCTAAGGACACAAAGCTGGACTCCAACTTCCAGCTCCCGCTTGTGCAGTGAGACTCCAGGGTACACACACCTTATTTCATACTGTGGTTAACGTTGATGAAATTGAAGCATTAGCCATAATACACTAACACATGTTACATTGCAGCGTTTTCAGCATAAGAACCTTTCTTACTTCAAAAAGTTAGTTTTTACTCCCTTGAGATGCCTGTGACTAGGGTGTGATGTGAGAACAATTCCTATCATGCTATTCTTTTACATATTATAGTTACCATGAGGTAAAGCAAAACTTAAATGTGTAACATTATATAACTCTTTTGGGATGAAGGAAAGATCTCATTTTTAAACTAAAATATTCCAGCTTTAAAGGTAAATTGAACAAAAATAGAAACATTCTATTGATGTCTAAATAAATCATACAGGAACTGAAATATAATTTAGTGTCTCTGCATGTTCTGAATGTGTTATTTAATTTGAACCAAAACAAAACTATGTGCAAAGGGCGGTAGCCGAAGGCAGGGACCTTGGCGGTCTGATCCTCGGCTACAGAAGCTAGCTCTTGGTATGTGGAATGTCACCTCTCTGGTGGGGAAAGAGCCGGAGTTGGTGTGTGAGGTTGAGAGGTTCCGACTAGATATAGTTGGACTCACCTCAACGCATGGCTCTGGCTCTGGAACCAGTTTCCTTGAGAGGGGTTGGACTCTCTACCACTCTGGAGTTGCTCCCACTGAGAGGCGCCGAGCAGGGGTGGGCATACTTCTTGCCCCCCATCTTGGTGCCTGTACGTTGGGGTTTACCCCGGTGAGCGAGAGGGTAGCCTCCCTCCGTCTTCGGGTGGGGGGACGGGTCCTGACTGTGGTTTGTGCTTATGCACCAAACTGCAGCTCAGACTACCCACCCTTTTTGGAGTCCCTGGAGGGGGTGCTGGAAAGCGCTCCTTCGGGTGACTCCCTCGTTCTGCTGGGGGACTTTAATGCTCACGTGGGCAACGACAGTGAGACCTGGAGAGGTGTGGTTGGGAGGAACGGCCCCCTTGATCTGAACCCGAGTGGTGTTCTGTGATTGGACTTCTGTGCTCGTCATGGATTGTCCATAACAAACACCATGTTCAAGCATAAAGGTGTCCATATGTGCTCTTGGCACCAGGACACCTTAGGCCGCAGGTCGATGATTGATTTTGTTGTCGTTTCATCTGATCTGCGGCCGCATGTCTTGGACACTCGGGTAAAGAGAGGGGCGGAGCTGTCAACTGACCACTACCTGGTGGTGAGTTGGCTTCGATGGTGGGGGAGGATGCCGGTCAGACCTGGCAGACCCAAACGTGTTGTGAGGGTCTGCTGGGAACGTCTGGCAGAGTCTCCCGTCAGAAGGAGCTTCAATTCCCACCTCCGACAGAACTTCGAACACGTCCCGGGGGAGGCGGGGGACATTGAGTCCGAATGGACCATGTTCCGTGACTCCATTGTCGAGGCGGCTGACCGTAGCTGTGGCCGCAGGGTGGCCGGTGCCTGTCGTGGCGGCAATCCCCGAACCCGCTGGTGGACACCGGCGGTTAGGGATGCTGTCAAGCTGAAGAAAGAGTCCTATCAGGTCTTTTTGGCCTGTGGGACTCCGGAGGCAGCTGATAGGTACCGGCAGTCCAAGCGGAATGCGGCTCGGGTGGTCGCAGAGGCAAAAACCCGGGCATGGGAGGAGTTCGGTGAGACCATGGAACAAGACTTCCGTACGGCTTCGAGGAGATTCTGGTCCACCATCCGGCGTCTCAGGAGGGGAAAGCAGTGCACTACCAACACTGTTTACAGTGGGGAGGGTGTGCTGCTGACCTCGACTCGGGACGTTGTGAATCGGTGGGCCGAGTACTTCGAAGACCTCCTCAATCCCACCGGCACGTCTTCCAGGATGGAAGCAGAGTCTGGGGATTTTGGGTTGGGCTCTCCAATCTCTGGAGCTGAGGTCACTGAGGTGGTCAAAAAACTCCTCGGTGGCAAGGCTCCGGGGGTGGATGAGATCCGCCCGGATTTCCTTAAGGCTCTGGATGCTGTGGGGCTGTGTTGGTTGACGCAGCTCTGCAATATCGCGTGGACATCGGGGGCAGTTCCACTGGATTGGCAGACCGGGGTGGTGGTCCCCCTATTTAAAAAGGGGGACCGCAGGGTGTGTTCCAACTACAGGGGGATCACACTCCTGAGCCTCCCTGGTAAGGTCTATTCAGGGGTTCTGGAGAGGAGGGTCCGTCGGATAGTCGAACCTCGGATTCAGGAGGAGCAATGTGGTTTTCGTCCTGGCCGTGGAACACTGGACCAGCTCTATACCCTTGGGGGGGTCCTGGAGGGTGCGTGGGAGTTCGCCCAACCAATCTACATGTGTTTTGTGGATTTGGAGAAGGCGTTCGACCGCGTCCCTCGGGGGGCCCTGTGGGGGGTACTCTGGGAGTATGGGGTACCAGGCCCCTTGATACGGGCTGTTAGGTCCCTGTACGACCAGTGTCAGAGCTTGGTCCGCATTGCCGGCAGTAAGTCGGGCTCGTTTCCGGTGAGAGTTGGACTCCGCCAAGGCTGCCCTTTGTCACCGATTCTGTTCATAACTTTTATGGACAGAATTTCTAGGTGCAGCCAAGGTGGTGAGGGGATCCGTTTTGGTGGCCTAAGGATCAGGTCTCTGCTTTTTGCAGATGATGTGGTCCTGTTGGCTTCGTCAGAACGTGATCTCCGGCTTTCGCTGGAGCAGTTCGCAGCCGGGTGTGAAGCAGCTGGGATGAGAATCAGCTCCTCTAAATCCGAGACCATGGTCTTGAGTCGGAAAAGGGTAGAATGCCTTCTCCAGGTCAGGGACGAGGTCCTGCCCCAAGTGGAGGAGTTTAAGTATCTCGGGGTCTTGTTCACGAGTGAGGGAAGGGTGGAGCGTGAGATCGACAGGCGGATTGGTGCTGCATCTGCAGTGATGGGGGCGTTGTACCGGTCTGTCGTGGTGAAGAGAGAGCTGAGTCGAAAGGCGAAGCTCTCAATTTACCGGTCGATCTACGTTCCTACCCTCACCTATGGTCACGAGCTTTGGGTAGTGACCGAAAGAACGAGATCGTGGATACAAGCGGCCGAAATGAGTTTTCTTCGCAGGGTGGCTGGGCTCTCCCTTAGAGATAGGGTGAGGAGCTCGGTCATCCGGGAGGGGCTCGGAGTAGACCCGCTGCTCCTCCACATCGAGAGGAGCCAGTTGAGGTGGCTCGGGCATCTGATTAGGATGCCTCCTGGACGCCTCCCTAGTGAGGTTTTCCGGGCACGTCCAACCGGGAGGAGACCCAAAGGAAGACCCAGGACACGCTGGAGAGATTATGTCTCTCGGCTGGCCTGGGAACGCCTTGGGATTCCCCCGGAGGAGCTGGCCCAAGTGGCTGGGGAGAGGGAGGTCTGGGCTTCCCTCCTTAAGCTGCTGCCCCCGCGACCCGACTCCGGATAAGCGGGAGAAAATGGATGGATGGATGGAACAAAACTACAAAGACAACATTTTATTAGTGAAAATGTAAGGTTCCTCCATTTTTATCTGTCCCTTTCAGAGCAGTTCTTTTATGATATTTTATATTTTCTCAGCAGGCGTCATGCCAGTTATATTGACTTTCTTCTTGTTTAATTGAAAGAAATCACAATTTATCTTAAACGCTATATGTGTTTGTATATATTTTAGACTGCAAACAAATGTTCAGATGTTTTAAATGTGATTGTACAGGTTAGAGTTGTTTTCCAATCCCAGCAGGATGGGGATTCCTGCTGCTGAATCTCATCAGCTCGTCCGAAAGGAAGATTATAAAGATCTCTGGAGACCTCACGCCAACACCACTTCATTTATTCTAATGGTGAAAATCAGGCTGCACCTTGTTCTGTGTAGTTTTTAAGCTGAACCTTAACCTGCTGACCTCTAACTTTGTTCCTGTCATTGACTAGAAAACTGGTTCCTGCTTCCAGAGAAACTCCTGTGCAGAGAAGCTCCGTCAGACTTCTCCGTTTTCCACTCCCTGTTCTGCTGGAAATCTCCACTCTTCTAAACTGACTGCTTAGAGTAAGAACCTTTGATAACAATCATTTTTTTATTGTTTTTATTGTTTGTATTAATATTCACTCCTAATACTCATGTCCAGCATCTTTTGTTCTTCTCTGTAATAAAATACTTTCAGTCTTGCTAAAGGAGCGCTGATCTTAGTCCATCTTTTATAATCGTGATGTTATGACATCATATTGAACCCAAATTGAATTTGATTGTAATTTAAATTCTTCTGTTTCAGGTGGAGTTGCTGTTAGGTTCGTGTTTCCTTCTGCCCTGTGGGCCATGGCCTGGGTCAACCCAGTTCTGGATATGGCCCCTGCTGACGTCTGTGTGGCTAGGTGCTCGGCAGTCTGGAAGGTTCTGTGGTCTCATCATTCAGGTTCTGGCTCTACTTTCCCTCCTTTATCTGCTTCCTCTTCAGTACATCTTGAGCTCTTTTAAAGGAATCTCCTACCATCTTTACACAGATGACATCCAACTGTACATCTCCTTTAAGCCCCATGAGATGTCTAAGCTGCAGCTGTTGCACAGCTGCTTAGACTCTATTAAACCTGGATGGCTGGGAACGTTCTACAGCTGAATGAAGACCAGACTGAGATCCTCATCTGTGCCCCAGACAAGCTGGTTCCCAAAGTCAGAGACTCTTGGTTTTGAATGTTTCTTTACAGAAATCGAGCTACTCTCAAAATTCCCAGGTGGATTGAATCCACCAGGGAATCTGTGGTGGACCCAGCGAAACCTGGAGGGAAGCGGAGCGCTATGTCAATCAGGGATTGATCAGGAAAGCCTCGATCCCCCTGTTGTGGCAGCTGCTTGCCGTTGTTTTTAATGTTTTTTTATTTATTCACTCTTAACTCATTTGTCCCCTTGCAGCCCTTTCTTCCCGATTGATCCAGCACTTACATGCTATTACTGCAATACATAATCCAAATATTTAAATAACACTATTTCAAACTCAAGGGGAACGTCAAACACCAAAAGTTCCTCTTGTAAGATAAAATCAGCACATTCTGGCAGAAAGACCACCATTCTTCTGCCAGGCTGCTGTCCAGGACAAGTTTAGTGTTTTTTATAATATGGTCTTTTATGATAATATGTAGGATATGTACTTTACAATCTATGTACATCTGTCTTTATAACACTTTTTTCCTATCCACAGGTGCTGCTCTGTTATTTTATTTTGGTGTTTCAATAAAAGAATGACAAATGATTTAAGTTTTTACACACCAGTTAATAATTCCCAATATCTGTAAAAAATATCTACAAACTTAGTAATTTAATTTTGATTTGATAATGTTGGAGCCTCCCAGGTTTATTTTAATATTAAGATCTTTACACAAAGCTTCCTCACGTTTTGCTGCATTCAAAGAAATTCCAGTAGTTGAGGAAAAAAGTTTATTGTTTTTTACAAACATTTTTAAATTAACATGACTGTCATTAAATTTATAGAAATTACAAATAAAAAGTGCATAAAAGAGGCTCAGAGAGCTGCACAGTCTTTTAGAGAGGAATACAGGGTTGAGGGGAAGAACAGAGTTGTCAGCAGTGGTTTGGCTACAGATGGAATTATTAAACAAAATGACATCAATAACACATCAGGCATAACAGTCTGGGATATGTTTGTACTTTTGCTTTTTTTGTTGCCGCCACAATGGATGAGGACATCAGGAGCTGCTCTTCCTCTCAGAGAGTGGAAAAAGAAGGGGAGAAGGTCTTTCCAGCGCAGTCCGCCCCTACCGAACCAGGAGACACGGGCTTCAGAGAGGCCAAGGTTGTCTCCAGTGGTTTGTGCAGCTCTCTGGGCACCACGCCTCACGTAGCTGTCTCCAATGATCCAAATGGCTGTTGATACAAAAACATATATAATTAATGACTAGCATAACGTAGGTCTGCTCCATAACGACGCCAGACAACACCGCCAGTCCAGCAGCTGGTCTCTGTATCAGGAGGAGCTGACCCTCTCAGAGCAGCCGTGTTTTTTAAAGACGAAATAATCGCTCTCTAGTTTTTAACTGACCAACAAACAGCGTTACAACAAGCACCGTATTAAACCCTAATAAATGTCTAATGTCACGGTAAAGAGTATATGTTTATACCAAAGTTTAAACGATGGCTAACTAGCTATTGAGACCATGGCTCGGGGGATAACTTTCACCAGTAAGTTCAAGCATTTTTGTTGTTTGTATTTTGTAAATATAACTTTGTTGTACTATATTTGTGTCCACCAGCAACACATCCTTGTTAGCTAACGTTAGCTACATGTTTACTGCTGGTGCTCCCCTGACAATGAAGGCTAAATGAGATTATTAATCATTTATTCCAAAACACTGACTTAGGTTACAGCTGACAAGAATGCTGCTGTTGAAATCAAACAAATCTTCCTGGTATCAGATAGCTCATGTCTCTGACCCTCCCCTCTGACTGGAGAATAGTTAGCTAACATGCTAAAGAGAATTGCTGTGCAGAACTTTTTTCTGGTTTTACCCTTTGAGGAGTTTTAGTTCATTATCAAACCCTAACCCTAACCCTTGTCAAACATTATGCTTGTTTGTTTTAACCAGAAAAGTGCAAAACTACATCCAGAAGAGCCAAAGAGAGCCTGTCTGTGACCTCCCAAGATTCCCCAGAGACTCTAACCTCAGCCTGATGATGTGAGTATTTGAACATCATAACACTAACCCTAACCTAAACCAAAAGCGTATTCACACCATACCTCTAAAACCATGTTTTAGGGTATTTTGTCATTGTGATGCCCAGCCAAATGTCCCCACAATGTGGAAATGTCCACACGCTACACGCTTAAAATTTGTTCACTTCAGCATATAAAAACAAGTAACTCAGAGAGACTCTATTTTTGCCCCTCCCACTCCACACACAATACAAAGCAAATCTTAATGTTGTCCAATTTTTGAAAATTACTTATGCAAATATATTAAATATGTTTCTATTCCTTTACAGGAGGCTGTGATTGGTGGATGATGAGGCTGGGCTGGGCCAGAAAAACCAAACTAAACACAAATGTGTAGCTGTCATGCTGGATGCCACGGCCGTCAGACTTGATCTCATTGGTTAAGTCTGTGGTTCTGAAGAGAAGGCTGCACCACGTGGCCAAACTCACCTCTCTTGAACTGCAGAAGGGGAGCTCCAGATAAAAGTTCTACAAAGCAGTCCTCTTCCAGGGGTTTTAGCTCATGTAAAGCTTTCAATTACTATTTTAAAACATTCTCAACACAAGTAACAGATAAATTAAGACAAAAATATAAAATTAACTCCTTTAAACAGTTAGTTCTTTTTCTCTCTCTCTTTCTCCCCGTGTGCTGTTCGGCTGTAAAGTAATCAGAATTGATGTCTGAGTATTGAAAACAAGCCTTACAATTTTATTCTCAGAGGTGGAGCGTTATAGGTTCAGCTACACACAAATATACAACAGAACAAGAATATCACTATGCAGTCAGTTCTGACAGATGGTTTGTCGATTTCTTGTCATTCAGACTTTGTTTTAGTTGTTGTCTCTCTCACCCTCTCTTTGAGTTATATTGGTACTATATGTATATGAAACACTCATTTATTTAAATTGTTATCTATAAGAATTGCATATATTAATTGTTTATTAAAATGGCTGAGTAATACTTTCTGCTTTTCTTTCATATATTAAGTGTGTTTTTTTTATAAATACCTACCACAGATCTCACACTTGGTATATAGTGCTTTTTGAATTATTTTGATTCTCATTGTTTGACTGTGATTTTTATGTGTTTGAGACTTTTTTTTCTATAGGTTTTGTCACTAGGCAGTGGATAAGAATCGCATATGTACCCACAGCAAACCCATTATGTATTAAAAATGCTCAAACATGTGTCCTGTATCAGAGCTACATGTGTGAAGTTTACAGTGAAAAAAACCGCATCAAAATCGGTTCAGTATTCAAGGAGTTATGGTTGATTTAACATGCTGACACTTCAATGTCTCTGCAAAGGGAGGGGGGGCGCGACCGATCCAAGATGGCGGCGCCACCGCTCGTCAGCGCCCATAGGCAATAGCGGCCACGAGAGGTCACTACGAATCCTACGATTCCAAATCACGCAACCCGGAAAGAAGCTGTTAGCAGCATTAGCTTGTTTGCTAGCAGCGTTAGCTTGTTGTTCTGGTGTGTGAGGTGAATCTCTGAGGCTCTGCAGCAACAATGTCTTCAGCTCAGTCTCTGAGAGAGTTTATCACAGAGCGGCTAACTGCTGCTGCTGCAGAAATATTCTCCGAGTATGAAAAAACCATCGTCCGCTACGAGGAAGAGATCGATCGTCAGCGCAGACTGCTGGAGCTCAGCTGGAAACCACAGATCAACTTACACAGAATAGGTATGAAACAGCAGCGGGACTCATGTGGTTCTACTGAGGACACAATCTCAGGACGGTCTGCTTGGATCCGTTTGCTGTTCTGAAGCTTTTTGACACAACTGAGCTGAAATCAGTCGCTAAACTTTGTTCCTCTTTAGAGAAATAAATCAGTAACATTTCAGGCATTTTAGCAAGTTTTCAGAGACATTTTCATTTTCAGAACTCCACTAAATCTGTTTAAAAAAGTCGCTCGCCTGGAAGCAGCCAGCGAGCTATCCTGCCTGACTTGTAATTAACGAGGGAGGCTTTTAAATTCCCCATTTTCCGTAATTGACCGTTTGCATGACCTACATCACCTAATCACGTGGGTCTACCACATTGGTTGGCAAAAGCAGGTAAACGGTGAGCGACACGAGTGCAAAGCCAGGCCAACATTGCGCTGGGGGAAACCCTGAAATAGCACAGAAAAATAAATGGATATGGTGAAGGTTACGGTAGGTGCATGATACCGATCCCCAGAGAAAATCAAAAACAGTTGCAGGTGGGTATTACATTTACATAAACCAAATTTGTAAACAGACGAAAAGAAGTAATAGATCTTAAATGAGCAGGTAATATGTTCCAGTCCATTGGAGCTTTAACAGAAAAAGCCAACCTCCCTGACTTCTTCTTTTTAAAACGAGGAACCACAAATGAAATCTGATGTTTGTATTTCACTGTGCAGGCAGAGGGCAAACCCTCCCACAAAACCCTACAGTTTATTGAAGGGCTGCTGGACCAGATGGGGAGAAATGTTGTCGTGGAAAAGAGTAAAAACTACAATTTCAGTCTCAGACTGATGTAAATAAAAAAGACTCAAAGAAATAAAAAAATGTATGCTAATATTTATGCTTATTAGAAAAATATAGTTTACATGGAAGTCAATAGGACACAAAAACATGCAAGGAGGAAGGGGGATATTAAATGACGTCAGCATTATATTAAATGGAGTAAGACATCCAAATTAATTTTTTGGTAATTCCCACAAAAATACACACCCTCCAGAAAAATCACACTTATTGCATTAGCACAGCCAAAATGATCCACAAAACACACCTGCCTGTGCAAAAAACGTACAAGGGAGAGGGGAGGGTTAATTTAGAAACATGTCATGAAATCTCTAACAGTAAATATTTAGGGAAGAGAAAAAAAACATCACTGACTTTAATCTGAGAAAAAATCTGATCTAATCTTGGAGTTCTGACTTTTCTTCTGAGAAAAAATCATCAGAGCTTCACTTTAACTCTCAGCTTTTCTAAAAGGGTTCAGCTTGTATGTATGTGAACCAACACAACTCAAGAACCTTGTCTCTATTAGAACCTTTTTGGGTTTTAGCATGAACCCGTCTGATTACTGGAAAAATCTATGGAAGCCCTGAAAGGCAACTTTTTTTTATGTGGCATTTTTCTAAGTTTTTTTTTCTTCTTCTTGCTAAGCCCAGAGAGGCAAACGAAAAAAAAAAATATTTTTGCTCATGGCATTTTTTTTTTTTGCTCAACCCGGACAGGCAATGAAAGTTTTTTTTTTTACTACCAATTTTCAAAGTTTTTTTTTTTTTTTTTGCTCAGCCCAGCCCTGAGGGGCAGAGAAAGTTTTTTTTTTCTTCTACCAATTTTCTACCTGTTTTTTTTTTTTTCTTTTCTCACTCAGCCCTGGAAGGCAAGAGGAAAAATGTGTTTTTTCTCTCTTAAATTTTCTAAGTATGTGTTTTTGTAATACCGTTTCTGTCCACCAGTATGCTCTACAGTGAAGCTCTATTCAGAAATTAAGAAGTTGTTCATTTTATACTAACTCTCGGCTCTAAAATACATTTTAAGATGTTCATCCATCCATCCATCCATCCATTTTCTGCCGCTTATCCGGAGTCGGGTCGCGGGGGCAGCAGCCTAAGGAGGGAAGCCCAGACCTCCCTCTTCCCAGCCACTTGGGCCAGCTCCTCCGGGGGGATCCCAAGGCGTTCCCAGGCCAGCCGAGAGACATAATCTCTCCAGCGTGTCCTGGGTCTTCCTTTGGGTCTCCTCCCGGTTGGACGTGCCCGGAAAACCTCACCAGGGAGGCGTCCAGGAGGCATCCTAATCAGATGCCCGAGCTACCTCAACTGGCTCCTCTCGATGTGGAGGAGCAGCGGGTCTACTCCGAGCCCCTCCCGGATGGCCGAGCTTCTCACCCTATCTCTAAGGGAGAGTCCAGCCACCCTGCGAAGAAAACTCATTTCGGCCGCTTGTATCCGCGATCTCGTTCTTTCGGTCACTACCCAAAGCTCGTGACCATAGGTGAGGGTAGGAACGTAGATCGACCGGTAAATTGAGAGCTTCGCCTTTCGGCTCAGCTCTCTCTTCACCACGACAGACCGGTACAACGCCCGCATCACTGCAGACGCAGCACCAATCCGCCTATCGATCTCACGCTCCACCCTTCCCTCACTCGTGAACAAGACCCCGAGATACTTAAAATCCTCCACTTGGGGCAGGACCTCGTCCCTGACCTGGAGAAGGCATTCTACCCTTTTCCGACTCAAGACCATGGTCTCGGATTTAGAGGAGCTGATTCTCATCCCAGCTGCTTCACACCCGGCTGCGAACTGCTCCAGCGAAAGCCGGAGATCACGTTCTGACGAAGCCAACAGGACCACATCATCTGCAAAAAGCAGAGACCTGATCCTTAGGCCACCAAAACGGATCCCCTCACCACCTTGGCTGCACCTAGAAGTCCTGTCCATAAAAGTTATGAACAAAATCGGTGACAAAGGGCAGCCTTGGCGGAGTCCAACTCTCACCGGAAACGAGCCCGACTTACTGCCGGCAATGCGGACCAAGCTCTGACACTGGTCGTACAGGGACCTAACAGCCCGTATCAAGGGGCCTTGTACCCCATACTCCCAGAGTACCCCCCACAGGGTCCCCCGAGGGACGCGGTCGAACGCCTTCTCCAAATCCACAAAACACATGTAGATTGGTTGGGCGAACTCCCACGCACCCTTCAGGACTCCCCCAAGGGTATAGAGCTGGTCCAGTGTTCCACGGCCAGGACGAAAACCGCATTGCTCCTCCTGGATCCGAGGTTCGACTATCCGATGGACCCTCCTCTCCAGAACCCCTGAATAGACCTTACCAGGGAGGCTCAGGAGTGTGATCCCCCTGTAGTTGGAACACACCCTGCGGTCCCCCTTTTTAAATAGGGGGACCACCACCCCGGTCTGCCAGTCCAGTGGAACTGCCCCCGATGTCCACACGATATTGCAGAGCCGCGTCAACCAACAAAGCC
>SSNS01000913.1:77200-96615 GCA_006937985.1 Aphyosemion australe
GGTTAATGTTTCGTAGGTGGAAGTAGGCTGCTCGAGTAACGGAACTAATGTGAGACTGAAAAGACAACGTGCTGTCCAGGATTACACCAAGGCTTTTTATGTGATCTGTGCAGGTAACGGAAGTGTTGTTTATTAGTTCTGAGAAATTTGATGCCTTCGCTATTGCAGTTTTTGTGCCCATGAGAAACACCTCAGTTTTATTGGAATTCAACTTTAAGAAGCAAGAGTAGAACCAGGACTTAATCTCAGCAAGGCAGTCAGTAAGTGAGGATGGTGGAAGCGATGCAGATGGTGAAGTTGAAATATATAACTGAGTGTCGTCTGCGTAACAATGAAAGTTTATCTTCCATTTACGGAAAATGACACCTAAAGGGAGCAGATAAATGATAAACAGCAGGGGGCCAAGGACCGAACCTTGAGGAACCCCTGATACTACAGAAGTGGGAGTAGAGGTATATGTGTCCAGCTGAATGTATTGAGTTCTGTCTGTAAGATATGACTTAAACCAGTTTAACGGAGTGTGAGAGATGCCTAGTGCAGATAGCCTTTTCAGTAGGATGGAGTGACAGACAGTGTCAAAAGCAGCACTGAGGTCAAGGAGAACAAGAATGGTGATTAGGCCAGAGTCTGCAGCTACTAATAGATCATTAGTGATTTTAATTAGTGCTGTCTCAGTGCTGTGGAAATGCCGGAAGCCCGACTGAAATGGTTTGTATAAACTATTAGTAGATAAATGCTGGTGTAATTGAGAAGCCACAGTTTTTTCCAGAACTTTTGAAATAAAAGGAAGATTAAAAATTGGTCAGAAATTGTTAAAGTCACTAGGGTCAACCCCAGGTTTTTTCAGTAGGGGGTGAATCACTGCAGTTTTCATTGACTGGTGAACAATTCCAGTGGAAAGTGATGAGTGAATAATTGAAACAAGGAGAGGTGCCAGCGAAGGAAGGCATGCCAGTCAGTCACGTAGCTTCCTTCCAGTCAGTCACGTAGCCTCCTTCCAGTCAGTCACGTAGCTTCAGTCAGTCCAGTAGCTTCAGTCAGTCCAGTAGCTTCCAGTCAGTCATGTAGCTTCAGTCCGGTCAGTCATGTGGCTTCAGTCCAGTCAGTCATGTGGCTTCAGTCCGGTCAGTCATGTGGCTTCAGTCCAGTCAGTCATGTAGCTTCAATCCGGTCGGTCGTGTGGCTTCAGTCCAGTCGGTCGTGTGGCTTCAGTCCAGTCAGTCATGTAGCTTCAATCCAGTCAGTCATGTAGCTTCAATCCAGTCAGTCATGTAGCTTCAATCCAGTTCATTAGCTTCAATCCAGTTCATTAGCTGCAATTCAGTCCAGTAGCTTCAGTCCAGTAGCTTCAGTCCAGTAGCTTCAGTCATGTAGCTTCACTCCAGTCCAGTAGCGTCACTCCAGTCAAGTGCCTTCAACCCAATCAAGTAGCTTCAAGTCAAGTCATGTGCTTCAAGTCAAGTGGCTTTCAGTCAAGCCACTTCGATCAAGTCGAATCACGCCAAATCATGTCAAGTCGCTCCACATCCTGTCAAGTCGCTCCACATCCTGTCAAGTCGCTCCCATCAAGTCAAGTCGCTCCCAGTCAAGTCAAGTTGCTCCCAGTCAAGTCACTTCGATCAAGTCAGATCACGCCACATCAACCTGGAGGCACTTACACCCTGTATGACTTAGCTGCATGGCTTCGCTATGAGTCATGGTGCCAAGGGTTTGACAACCAAGCTGCTGGAAAAGGCAGTAGAGAAAGGAGTGGGGCAAAGAGTGAGGCCCGTCCAAGCAAACAAACGGTGACAGTCCTGCATAACATTAAGGGACATCCAGAACAAAGCACTCTGTCGCCAAATGAGAATCAAAGAAGCGGGAAGGTAAAGAGCAAAGCCTATTGTGCCTACTGTGAGAGCACAGAACACTATTTCAGTCAATGTGATGATGTAGCCAAGCTCGCCAAAGAGGAAATCAAAGAGTGGATCCAAGTAAACAAACGATGCTGGCGCTGTGCCCGAACTCATCTAGCTGCACATTGCACGCTGAAGAAACCCTGCAGTATCTGCCAGGGAAAACATCTGCTGTCTCTTCATGAGATAAATGCCAGAACTGAAAGAAGCAACACTGCCGTAGCGGAAAAAGAGGGAAGTTGCCTAACCACCTAACCAACTTCCGGTTCCCTCTATCTCGATCGACATGGAGCCAGCAATCGTGTTATGCTCAAGATAGTACCTGTTCTCCTACGTCAGGGACAACTGATTCTAGACATCTTTGCTATCCTGGATGATGGTTCTGAGAGGACAATGTTGCTCCCTGCTGCAGCAAAGATTCTAGGTCTTACGGGCATCCCTGAAGACCTTCCATTACGCACTGTTCGCCAAGACATTCAGATGCTTCACGGACGTAAAGTATCCTTTAGTGTCTCGGCAGCTACCAATCCTGGGTCCCAATACCAGATTGATGGAGCTTTCACAGCTGATCGCCTCGACTTAGCTCATCATACCTATCCTATTGATCAGCTTCAAAGGAAGTACAAATAGAACTGGTATATCCCACATCATCTTGTCAGATATAACGGAAAGAACAGACTCGTATTCAACTGCTCCCACCAATACCTCGGACAGCCCCTGAACCAGTTTCTGCTGCCAGGTCCTACTCTTGGAGCTTCCCTTTTGGGGGTGCTCATCAGGTTCCGTGAGCATCCCATAGCGGTGAGTGGAGATATTAAGGGGATGTTTCATCAAGTACGCCTCCTCCCTGAAGACAGACCCCTCCTGAAGTTCCTTTGGCGTGATTTAAATGTGGCAACAAGGATTGAAACCAGTTTGTTCTACACAACGCCACCTGGGGAGTTGCACCCGAGGAAATAAGGACAACACAGATCCACTCTACAGATTAGGCAAGAGACGTGGTCCAACTAATAACATGGTTTTATTTATAAAAATCAAAATAAAAAGGAAAGAAACTAATATTTATATAAACAGGCTGACGCTTACCAGGGTCCAGGTCGGCCAGCAAAATACAAACCAAGCCAAACTAAAAATCACCCATCACAGTGGGGGCATGTCTGGTACCGTCAGCCGCGGTAATTCCAGCTCCATTAGTGTATCTTAAAGTTGCTGTGGTTAAAAAACTTGTAGTTGGATCTTGGGATGGAGATAACGGTTCGCAGCAAGGTGAGATACAGTCTGTTTGAGATACAGTCTGTTCCAGCCCCTTCCTCTCGGCGCTCTCTTGGTGCTCTTAGCTGAGTGTCCCACAAGGAACAAAGGGTTTGCTTTGAAAAAACTTAAGAATGTTCACACACGTAAACATATAAGATAGACACACACACAGGCTCATGCAACAGTTCCTATTCCATTTATTCATGTAGATTTCTATTCATATATTAATTTCTTCTCATGGGCTCACCACCCGTGGGAGGGGCCAAAGGGGTCGGGTGTAGTGTGACATGGGTGGTTGCCAAAGGCGGGGTCTGATCCTCAGCTACTAAAACTAGCTCTCAGTACATCGAATGTTATCTCTCTGGTGGGAAAAGAGCCGGAATTGGTGTGTGAGGTTGAGATGCATGGCTCTGGCTCCAGAACTAGTTTCCTCAAGAGGGGTTTGACTTTCTACCACTCTGGAGTTGCTCCCACTGAGAGGCGCCGAGCAGGGGTGGGCATACTTCTTGCCCCCCATCTTGGTGCCTGTATGTTGGGGTTTACGAGAGGGTAGCCTCCCTCCACCTTCATGTGATGGGACGGGTCCTGACTGTGGTTTGTACTTATGCACCAGACTGCAGCTCAGACTGAGACTATACACCCTTTTTGGAGTCCGTGGGTGTGTGTGTGTGTGTGTGTGTGTGTGTGTGTGTGTGTGTGTGTGTGTGTGTGTGTGTGTGTGTGTGTGTCTGTGTGCTGGAAAGCGCTCCTTCCGGTAACTCTTAATGTTCTCTTGGGGGACTTCAATGCTCACGTGGGCAATAACAGTGAGACCTGGAGAGGTGTGGTTGGGAGGAATGGCCCTCTTGATCTAAATCTGAGGTTTTTTTTGTTATTCGACTTCTGTGCTCATCATGGATTGTCCTTAAGGAACACCATGTTCAGGCACAAAGGTGTCCATATGTGTTGTTGTTGTTTCATTTGATCTACAGCCGCATATCTTGGACACTTGTGTGAAGAGAGGGGAAGAATTGTCACCTGACCACTACCTGGTGGTGAGTTGGCTTCAATGATGGGGAAGGATGCCGGTCAGACCGAAACGTTTTGTGAGGGCCTGCTGGGAACCTCTGGCAGAGTCTCCTGTCAGAAGGATCTTCAATTCCCATCTCTGAGAGAACTTTGAATGTGTCTGGGGGGAGGCGGGGGACATTGAGTCCGAGTGGGCCATGTTCCGTGACTCCATTGTCAAGGCAGCTGACCGCAGTTGTGGCCGCAGAGTGGTTGGTGTCTGTTGTGGTGGCAATCCCCAAACCCACTGGTGGACACCGGCGGTTAGGAATGCTGTCAAGCTGAAGAAATAGTCCTATCGGGTCTTTTTGGCCCGCTTGACACTGGAGGAAGCTGATGGGTACTGGCAATCCAAGCGCAATGCGGCTCGAGTGGTTGTAGAGGCAAACCACCAGGTGTGGGAGGAGTTCCGCGAGACCATGGAACAAAACGTTCACACAGCTTTGAGGAGATTCTTGTCCACCATCCTGCATCTCAGTGGGTGGGTAGCAGTGCACGACCAACACGGTTTACAGTGGGGATGGTGTGCTGCTGACTTCAACTCAGGACGTTGTGGATTGGTGGGCAGAATACTTCAAAGACCTCCTCAGACCCACCGACACATCTGCCAGTGAGGAAGTGGTGTTTGGGGACTTTGGGTTGGGCTCTCCAATCTCTGGAGCCAAGGTCACTGAGGAGGTCAAAAAACTCAGTGTGAACTCAGTGTCAAGGCTCCGGCTGTGGATGAGATCTGCCCGGATTTCCTTAAGGCTCTGGATGTTGTGGGGCTGTGTTGGTTGATGCGTCTCTGAAATATTGTGTGGATATCGGGGGCAGGTCCACTGGATTGGCAAACCAGGGTGGTGGTCCCCTTATTTAAAAAGGGGGACCACAGGGTGTGTTCCAACTACAGGGGGATCACACTCCTGGGCTTCCCTGGTAAGGTGTATTTGAGTGTTCCGGAGAGGAGATTCCATCGGATTGTCAAACTTTGGATCCAGGAGGAGCAATGTGGTTCTTGTCCTGGCCATGGAACACTGGACCAGCTCTATACCCTTAGTGGGGTCCTGGAGGGTGCGTGGGAGTTCACCCAACCAATCTACATGTGTTTTGTGGATTTGAAGAAGGTGTTTGACCACGTCCCTCAGGAGGCCTTGTGGGGAGTACTCTGGGAGTATGGGGTACCAGGCCCCTTGATACAAGCTGTTAGGTCCATGTACGACCAGTGTCGGAGCTTGGTCCACATTGCCGGCAGTAAGTCGGGCTAGTTTCCAGTGAGAGTTGAACTCCGCCAAGGCTGCCCTTTGTCACAATTCTGTTCATAACTTTTATGGACAGGATTTCGGGGCGCAACCAAGGTGCTGGGTTCCTTATATAGGAAACTTTCTTACTGATTGGCTTAATGAACTATACTGTATTGGATTGTTTACTTTGTGAAGTGCCTTGAGACGACTCTTATCTTGATTTGGCGCTATATAAATAAACTAAATTGAATTTAAATGAGTTTTCTCCGCAGGGTGTCTGGGCTCTCCATTAAAGGTATGGGGGGGGGGGGGGGGGGGGGGGGGGGGGGGGCTCAGTTGTCGGGGAGGGGCTTGGAGTAGATCCGCTGCTCCTCCATATAGAGAGGAGCCAGTTGAAGTGGCCCGGGCATCTAGTTAAGATGCCCCCTGGACGCCTTCCTAGTGAGGTTTTCTGGGCACGTCCAACCGGGAGGAGACCCAAGGGGAGACCCAGGACACGCTGGAGGGACTATGTCTCTCAGCTGGCCAGGGAGCATTTTGGGATCCCCTTGGAAGAGCTGGCCAAAGTTACTGGGGAGAGGGAAGTCTGGGCTTTCCTCCTTAGACTGCTGCCCCTGCAACCCAACTCAGGATAAGCAGAAGCTCCAGCCTCCCTCCAGAGTCACGGAGTAATCCCCTTTCCGTCGGTGCACTTCACCCGCCCCTTAGGCTAATTTGGGACCATTTTTGGGTCAGTAGAGTTTACAGTGTAGAAGCTATTAAAATTTCGAAGTTTAAAAAATTAACCAAAAATCAGAGGAATGATTTTTCCCAAAAGTAAAAGGTGTAGTATGGAGAGCAGGTAAGTGGGGATAATTTGGGACCATTTTTGGGTCAGTCGAGTTTACAGTGTAGAAGCTATTGAAATTTCAAAGTTTAAAAAATTCACTAAAAATCAGAGGAATGATTTTTCAAAAAATAAAAGGTGTAGTATGGAGAGCAGGTAAGTGGGGATAATTTGGGACCATTTTTGGGTCAGTCAAGTTTACAGTGTAGAAGCTATTGAAATTTCAAATTTTAAAAAATTCACCAAAAATCAGAGGAATGATTTTTTCCAAAAAGTAAAAGGTGTAGTATGGAGAGCAGGTAAGTGGGGATCAACAGGAGGCAATTTTGTGTCAGGAGAGTTTACAGTGTAGAAGCTATTGAAATAGGGCTCGTGATCGTGTCGTCATCGGCCGCTATGTTGGAAGCCTCGTTACTTGTTTATTGTAACTTCAGACAACAGCGTTGCAGCTTCATTTTTTCTGTTATTCATTTGATCGCTTATTATTCACCCATGGTAAATCATTGCTGTGTTGTGAGGTGCAACAGGGCAAAACACCATTATCATGATCGCCAGTGAAAAAAGGTAAAAAACGGGCTAACTTTTCACCATTTCCCTGCTTGGATGCATAACCTGGGATCGCAGCTGTAAAGGCACTCCAGAGTATCCCAGTCGTGAGAGTCTATTCTTTGTATTTTCATTCTGGTAAGTTACAGATGATATACTTTTTTTATACATTGTTTCTTTAGTTCAACCCGGACATGCATACCGACACATATAGATACACACACACCGGTAGGCTAATGCGAGCGCACTGAAACACAACTTCTTCTGCTACCCTTCTTATATGAGATGACAATTTTGATTGTTTTACTAGAAAAACCAGCAAATGAAACATTTACCTCTCATCCAGACATTTACATCCGCTCACACCACAAACAAGAAAGCCGAAAATATCTTTAATGCAGAGCTGCGGCAGCAGCAAGTTGTCGTCGGTGCTCCAGTCTTGGGTCTTTCATATGGATCCAAACTGTTTATAATCTTGATTTTGTCCACATACCGGTCCCTGGCTTCCTTATTTAATGTATCCCTGTATATTCCGCACAATTTTCGGGATTTCAACAAGTTGTTTAACACATTCTTTCCCCCAAATCTGCTTCTTCGCTGCGATTTACTGTTTGTTTCCACAGTTTTGTTACACCCGTGAGGCTTCCAACATGTGCGCCACGTCCCAGAATGCAACGCATAATCACGTGTGATCCCAAGCCCTATTTCTAAGTTTAAAAATTTTATTTTAAAATTTACAAAAATCAGATTCAACCGTTTCTGGTGTTACTATTTGCAGACGGTCCCTGAGTGTGCGTACTGGTCCGTCGGCCCATAGAGATTAATGTAACGCGTCGGGAGCAGAGCACGAGAGAGGACGGGTTTTTATGAAAAAAACGATGTTGTAGCTTGTTCACTACATTGCCACGATACCAAAGAGGTGTGTTTTGTGTCAAAATAACGTTCGGGTCAAAAGTTATTGAAGCGCAAATGTTGAATCTGTGAATATCTTGCTAACTTTACCGAAGTAGCATACTGGCTGCAGACATAAAAAAACCTGCACTTAGAGAGGGAAGACGGTTTGCTGTTACATGAAATAGCCAATCGTAGTGGAGCCCTTCCAGCCAATCAGAGGCGAGAAAGGGACCTTTTTCACATTTCCTGGGTTTTTACCCGGAAGTACGTAACTTTTGCGGAACGCATTGTCCGGTAACCATGGCGCAAGCTAGAAGCAAGTGTTATTGCAGTGTACCAGGCTGTTATTCTTATGCACAGAAACAGCCCTACCTCCATTTCCATTCCTTTCCAGCAGCTATCGATATGAGACAAAAGTGGGTATGGGCGATTAAGCGTGAGGAGGGGCCCAATTTTGTTATTAGAAGGGGCAGTATCTTTGTCTGCAGCCGACACTTCTCTGCTGAGGATTACGTGCTGGGGCTAAGTGTTAGCCGCCTACTCTGATGATGCGGTTCCAAGTCTATTCTCCTGGAATAACTTCACACCAGGTACTAATAGGGACTCTGTATATGTTCGGTGTCACAAACGGCAGTTTGTGCAGCAGTCGCTACAGGAATTGAAGAACCAGGAGCTAGAGAGGGCAAAGAAGGCAATAAAGCTGGACCATGATTATTATGCTACGTCAGCTCCTGCAGGTAAGCTAATTAGGGTGGCCATTTCCACAACACCAAAAAGGAGGACATTTTTCAACATTGAATAAAGACTAAAACTAAAACATATTGTAGGGTGGAGTGCAGGAAGCAGTCTCGACCAATGAGAAGTAGAGTCAACTCAGCAGTCAACACATTTATTTCTGCTGCCGAGCAGCCCTCTCTTCACCTCCAAATACACATTAACTTACGGTGCTGAACTACACCAACTAAAAAGAACACAAACAGAACACTGAACTAAAGTAAAACACGCTAACATAACCTGCCTGCGACGACTGTGCAAACAACGTGAACGTGGCCAATTTGATTACGTAATTTCGCGCAACGGCGCTTCTGACCAATGGAATTTCTGATAGTTATTTGACGCTGATTTTATAATCTGTCACAAAATCGCCTTATGCAGTGTTTGCGAAAACTTTTAAGCCACGCCTGCCAAACTGGCAGACGTGAGAGCGTCTCACGCAGGACATTTTTGAACCACGTAAGACAATTTCCTCGCGGGTTTCAGATTTGTATCTATTTAACAGTGGGTATTGTAGTGACCTCTGACCTTTACATATTTTTATTGTGACAATAATCTGTTGACATAATTTGAAAAAAGAACCATGAATGTGATTTTCTGCCAAATTCAGAAAATAAGGATTAGACAGTCCCTCTGCTTAGAAAATAAACCAACAGAGTTTATCAGGAAATGATTAGAGATCATCATATAATTATTATAAATTATTATGAAACACCAGAAACAACATATTATATATGAAAGTATTTCTAAATATTGTAATGATCCATAAGGGCTTTATATTAAAATGGCTGAGTAGTACTTGCTGCTTCTCTATCATATATTAAGTGTGTTTTTTATAAATACCTACCATACATCTCACACCTGGTATATAGTCCTTTTTGAATTATTTTGATTCTCATTGTTTGACTGTGATTTTTATGTGTTTGATCTTTTTTTCTATAGGTTTTGTCACTAGGCAGTGGATAAGAATCACATATGTACCCACAGCAAACCCATTATGATTAAAAACGCTCAATCATGAGTCCTGTATCAGAGCTACATGTGTGAAGTTTACAGAGAAATAAACCGCATCAAAATCGGTTCAGTATTCAAGGAGTTATGGTTGATTTAACATGCTGACACTTCAATGTCTCTGCAAAGGGAGGGGGGGGCGCGACCGATCCAAGATGGCGGCGCCACCGCTCGTCAGCGCCCATAGGCAATAGCGGCCACGAGGGGTCTATCAATGTCTATGGCAACCCAGAAGGAAGCTGTTAGCAGCAGCGTTAGCTTGTTTGTTAGCAGAGTTAGCTTGTTGTGAGAGGTGACTCTCTGAGGCTCTGCAGCAACAATGTCTTCAGCTCAGTCTCTGAGAGAGTTTATCACAGAGCGGCTAACTGCTGCTGCTGCAGAAATATTCTCCGAGTATGAAAAAACCATCGTCCGCTACGAGGAAGAGATCGATCGTCAGCGCAGACTGCTGGAGCTCAGCTGGAAACCACAGATCAACTTACACAGAATAGGTATGAAACAGCAGCGGGACTCATGTGGTTCTACTGAGGACACAATCTCAGGACGGTCTGCTTGGATCCGTTTGCTGTTCTGAAGCTTTTTGACACAACTGAGCTGAAATCAGTCGCTAAACTTTGTTCCACTTTAGACAAATAAATCAGTAACATTTCAGGGGGTTTAGGAAGTTTTCAGACACACAAAAACACACCTGCCTGTGCAAAAGAACGTACAAGGGAGAGGGGAGGGTTAATTTAGAAACATTTTTAATGTCATGAAATCTCTAATAGTAAATATTTAGAGAAGAGAAAAAAACATCACTGACTTTAATCTGAGAAAAAATCTGATCTGATCTTTGAGTTCTGACTCTTTTCTTCTGAGAAAAAGTCATCAGAGCTTCAGTTCAACTCTCAGCATTTCTAAAAGGGTTCAGCTTGTATGTATGTGAACCAACACAACCCCAGAACCTTGTCTCCATTAGAACCTTTTTGGGTTTTAGCATGAACCTGTCTGATTACTGGAAAACCTGCTTTTGACCAACATGTTTTTGTAACTCAAATTTTCTGCACTGTTTCATATCGGACTCCTCACCGTCGTTTAATTTTGTGTTGGTGGTTTGTGAGCGCGCTCCACGAGCTCCAGACCTGTGAATTCAAAATGGGAGACTGTCAGTAATGCAGGCCAGCAGGGGTGATCCTAGGATCAGAGGAATAGGGGTGCTGAGCCCCCAGTGGGCTAGTGATGTGCGAGTCATGAACGAATCGTTCAATACTCGAGAATCACTTTACTGACTCACGAATAACGAGTCACAATCCCAACTGACTCATTTACTGACTCGTCCCTGTTACTGTTAGCAAACTATTTTCATTAGTAGAAATATATCTAGCTTATCATTAAAATTGTGGAAAAAAATAACAGCCAGTTTCTTAATAAAAGCATTTTCTTACCTGCTCTGTCCTGGAAGCTCATTAGTTCCCAGTAGCATCGCTCTGCTAACAGCACGTTCAAATCACTCACGACTCACCCCCTTCCTTCCTGAAAGCTAGCTTAAAATGTCCGGTGCTAAATCGTAGCATGAACGAATCATTCAGTTCCTCCGTAGCGGGCCTCACTCAGAGTCACTCACCCCCTCCCTCGCGGGTTTCAGCTCAAACGAGTCACTCATTGGAGTGGAGGCTCGCAGTACCGCTAACCTGGCTCAGTTCATGATTCATGACTCACACTGCCCAACCGGGTTTCAGCTAGGAGTCCCCCAGTGGAAGCTTGTGTAATTACATACGAATCACTAACCCCTATCCTTGCTCAGCTCATGAGTCATGACTCACGCTGCTCGCGGTATGGATCACTCACTACTCCCACCCGGGTTTCAGCTCATAGGAGTCCCCCAGTGGAAGCTCGCGGTACTACAAGCTCACTCACCTCTCCCTCCTGGCTGTCAGCTGCAGAAACTCAGGCTGTTACAGGGGAAGAGTCGCTCCTTCACCTGAGCTGAACTTTGATAGTGTGACTGACGCCATATTCAGTCTACACCTTTTTCTTTTTGCAAATATAATAAGCAGAAAAAATATAATATTTCAGTTCCACCACCATTTTAAAAAATGAATTTCAGTGTATAAAATGGATAGTTTTTTTCAATCACTCATCTTAGCAGTAGGATTTACATAGAAAGAGGAGCAAATTAAGTTTGAGTGAAAATGTAGATTTTATTTTTGCACTCTGGGCAACTGACTCAGTGACTCAAATGACTCGAAAACCCGATTCATTTTGGTGAGTGACTCATTCAAACTCGATTCAGTAAAAAGAATCGAGTTTACCATCACTACAGTGGGCTGCCCGTCCAGGCAAGATTTGTACATTTTAACACAATTTCATTATCACATTTGTAAAATAAAAGGAGAACACTCTTTTCCACAAATCAAAAAAAAGTTTCACAAATCACAAACAATGCTTTACAGATTCTGCTATTAGAATAATCTAGTCCACGTTCAAAGGCTCTAGGTCAGTGATCCCCAACTCCCTTCCCCGAGGGCCGCTATCCAGCATGTTTTCCTGCTTCAGCACACCTGATTTTACTCAGCAGGTGATGAGCAGTCCTCTGCAGAGCCCGATGAGCTGCTGAACAGGTGAATCAAGTGTGTTGGACTAGGGAAACAACTAAAACATGCTGGATACTGGCCCTAGGGGAAGGGAGTTGGGGATGCTGGTATATGTGTTGTAGCTTTTGAGCTGGACCAGTTCCTGTGTGGCCCAGATGCAAAACAAATGGACCTAAATGAACCTGTCCAATTCCTGTGAAACCTGCTTTGGATCAACATTTTGTTTAACTGAGAGAGAGACTGGGAACAATGACTGAGAAAGACCACACAGACCATCAGAGTCGCCCTGAAAATATTTAAAGCAGCATTCCGCAACTTTGCAGTTATATGGTCTCCGTCGCCCTCTAGAGGCTTGCTGCATAACGTCACTGTCGTTACATTAAATCTCTCTCTCAGGCATAAGAGGCATGTTTAATTTCCTAATGTCAGGCAAAACAATGAAAACAAACTTTTCCACCTCCACTCATTGAATAAATAGTTTTATCAGGACTGTATAACAACTTTATGCCCGACCAAACACAATAACCCTGGTGAAATCATTTATTACTTACCTAGCCATTAGCAGCACGGCTAGGTCAGAGTCCGTAGTTCATGCCGTTCTTTCTAAAAGAGCTCTCCAGCGAGGAAAAGACGGCCCAAAAATAACTGGTCTTTGCTCTTGCTCTATCACGTTCTTCTTTTCTTTTCCTAGATTCCTCTGATAAGGGATTTCTAGCTTTCTTTGGTGAATCTGCCACTGCTAAACAGCGAGTGTACGTTATACAATTATGGCAAGCCAAAGGGATTTTAAAAAATGCGCGTTCTAAACTTGCATTATGTCTGCCAAAACACTCATTCAAGACGCGCGTTTTGGTGGACATAATGCTTGCTTTTAGAACACGTGAGTTTTTGTCCCCTTTGGCTTCAGGACGCGCATTTTGGCGGACATAACGTGCGTTTAGAACGCACGCTTTTTTCTCCCTTTGGCTTGCCATATATTGCCGTAAAGCGACACCCAGTCCGACGGCTACCCGAAGCTCAAAAACTGTATAGCGCAGTAAACAGACGTGGGACCCCCCAACACTATCACAGGTATGAAAGTGAACATAATAGATAATACTATGATGCAAAAACTTTACAAAAAAGTGTAATTTTGAGGTGTAAAAGTTGCGGAATGTTGCTTTAACTCACGAGTGAATGCCTTCAGTCTTTATGAAATTTTCTCCACCAGTTTTCTCATCTGTTTAACCTCCGCGCTCTCGTTTTCCTTTATTTGGTGGTTCGTGAGCGGCTCGCGCTCCAGACCTGCATAAAGCCCCGCCTCCTAGCCACTGCTTTCTCCTCACAAATAGTTTATGTAAGATTTAAACACCAAATGGAAAACTGTCAGCAGCGTGGGACAGTGTCTCAATTAGCGGGTAATCTGGTCTCCCTTAACTACAGCATTTCAGCCACTCAGGAAGGGAGCACACAGAGCGCTCAGAGCCCGACTCTGAGAAAGCTCAGTAGGATCAAACCCAGGGCCGTGCAGAGACCGTTGAAGGGGCGGGTGCTCAAAGTTAAAAAAGGGGCACATATAGAGCAAGATTTTTAAACAGATTCTTGATTCGACATGTTTCTGAAAATTCAGATAATGAGAGACCCTTGGGTTCAAACAAAATAATATAAACTAGGCAAAATATTTCATTTTGTGTTATTAATTGAAGGTAATGTTATTTCATTAAGAATTGCTTTAGTTTTTAAAGCTGACTTGTTTCTAGGGATGTTATGACCACATTTTTTGCCCTGATCCAAGTTCAAGTTATTTGATTTTGATTATCTTCTCATGAGTTCTGTTCTGATACAAGGTGGTGATGCAATGCATTAAAAAAAGAAGAAAAAAGGAGAACACATCCAAGTTGTCCTTCTTTCTGTATTTGTCATTTTGCTAATTCATCCTTAAAAAGTCACTCATCCAGGAAGTACATGGAACAGGATGCAACCACCGAAGGTTATCCAGTGTTATAAATGCTGCTATGCTGGCTGTGATCTTTTTCCTGTCTGTAGGAAATTCCTGATCCAATTCCATGATCTCACTCTGAACTTTACACTAAACCTGAGAGCTCTGCTACCAACCTAACACCATCCTTTACATCAGGCTGAATACCAACAACACACATTCATCTAGAGTCTGATATCACATCATTTATCATTAGAGCCTCCACCATCTCTCCTTATGGGACCACACACACGCACGCACACACACACACACACACACACACACACACACACGCACACACACACACNGTGCACGACCAACACGGTTTACAGTGGGGATGGTGTGCTGCTGACTTCAACTCAGGACGTTGTGGATTGGTGGGCAGAATACTTCAAAGACCTCCTCAGACCCACCGACACATCTGCCAGTGAGGAAGTGGTGTTTGGGGACTTTGGGTTGGGCTCTCCAATCTCTGGAGCCAAGGTCACTGAGGAGGTCAAAAAACTCAGTGTGAACTCGGTGTCAAGGCTCCGGCTGTGGATGAGATCTGCCCGGATTTCCTTAAGGCTCTGGATGTTGTGGGGCTGTGTTGGTTGATGCGTCTCTGAAATATTGTGTGGATATCGGGGGCAGGTCCACTGGATTGGCAAACCAGGGTGGTGGTCCCCTTATTTAAAAAGGGGGACCACAGGGTGTGTTCCAACTACAGGGGGATCACACTCCTGGGCTTCCCTGGTAAGGTGTATTTGAGTGTTCCGGAGAGGAGATTCCATCGGATTGTCAAACTTTGGATCCAGGAGGAGCAATGTGGTTCTTGTCCTGGCCATGGAACACTGGACCAGCTCTATACCCTTAGTGGGGTCCTGGAGGGTGCGTGGGAGTTCACCCAACCAATCTACATGTGTTTTGTGGATTTGAAGAAGGCGTTTGGGTGTCTGGGCTCTCCATTAAAGGTATGGGGGGGGGGGGGGGGGGGGGGGGGGGGGGGGGTCTCAGTTGTCTGGGAGGGGCTTGGAGTAGATCCGCTGCTCCCCTATATAGAGAGGAGCCGGTTGAAGTGGCTCGGGCATCTAGTTAAGATGCCCCCTGGACGCCTTCCTGGTGAGGTTTTCTGGGCACGTCCAACCGGGAGGAGACCCAAGGGGAGACCCAGGACACGCTGGAGGGACTATGTCTCTCAGCTGGCCAGGGAGCATTTTGGGATCCCCTTGGAAGAGCTGGCCAAAGTTACTGGGGAGAGGGAAGTCTGGGCCTTCCTCCTTAGACTGCTGCCCCTGCAACCCAACTCAGGATAAGCAGAAGCTCCGGTCTCCCTCCGGAGTCACGGAGTAATCCCCGTTCCGTCTGTGCGCTTCACCCGCCCCTTAGGCTAATTTGGGACCATTTTTGGGTCAGTAGAGTTTACAGTGTAGAAGCTATTGAAATTTCTAAGTTTAAAAAATTAACCAAAAATCAGAGGAATGATTTTTCCCAAAAGTAAAAAGTGTAGTATGGAGAGCAGGTAAGTGGGGATAATTTGGGACCATTTTTGGGTCAGTCGAGTTTACAGTGTAGAAGCTATTGAAATTTCAAAGTTTAAAAAATTCACAAAAAATCAGAGGAATGATTTTTCAAAAAATAAAAGGTGTAGTATGTAGAGCAGGTAAGTGGGGATAATTTGGGACCATTTTTGGGTCAGTCAAGTTTACAGTGTAGAAGCTATTGAAATTTCAAAGTTTAAAAAATTCACTAAAAATCAGAGGAATGATTTTTCAAAAAATAAAAGGTGTAGTATGTAGAGCAGGTAAGTGGGGATAATTTGGGACCATTTTTGGGTCAGTCGAGTTTACAGTGTAGAAGCTATTGAAATTTAAAAATTTAAAAAATTCACCAAAAATCAGAGGAATGATTTTTTTCCAAAAAGTAAAAGGTGTAGTATGGAGAGCAGGTAAGTGGGGATAATTTGGGACCATTTTTGGGTCAGTAGAGTTTACAGTGTAGAAGCTATTGAAATTTCTAAGTTTAAAAAATTAACCAAAAATCAGAGGAATGATTTTTCCCAAAAGTAAAAGGTGTAGTATGGAGAGCAGGTAAGTGGGGATAATTTGGGACCATTTTTGGGTCAGTCGAGTTTACAGAGTAGAAGTTATTGAAATTTCTAAGTTTAAAAAATTCACTAAAAATCAGAGGAATGATTTTTCAAAAAATAAAAGGTGTAGTATGTAGAGCAGGTAAGTGGGGATAATTTGGGACCATTTTTGGGTCAGTAGAGTTTACAGTGTAGAAGCTATTGAAATTTCTAAGTTAAAAAAATTAATCAAAAATCAGAAGTGATTTTTCCAAAAATTAAAAGGTGTAGTATGGAGAGCAGGTAAGTGGGGATCAACAGGAGGCAATTTTGTGTCAGGAGAGTTTACAGTGTAGAAGTCATTGAAATAGGGCTCGTGATCGTGTCGTCATCGGCCGCTATGTTGGAAGCCTCGTTACTTGTTTATTGTAACTTCAGACAACAGCGTTGCAGCTTCATTTTTTCTGTTATTCATTTGATCGCTTATTATTCACCCATGGTAAATCATTGCTGTGTTGTGAGGTGCAACAGGGCAAAACACCATTATCATGATCGCCAGTGAAAAAAGGTAAAAAACGGGCTAACTTTTCACCATTTCCCTGCTTGGATGCATAACCTGGGATCGCAGCTGTAAAGGCACTCCAGAGTATCCCAGTCGTGAGAGTCTATTCTTTGTATTTTCATTCTGGTAAGTTACAGATGATATACTTTTTTTATACATTGTTTCTTTAGTTCAACCCGGACATGCATACCGACACATATAGATACACACACACCGGTAGGCTAATGCGAGCGCACTGAAACACAACTTCTTCTGCTACCCTTCTTATATGAGATGACAATTTTGATTGTTTTACTAGAAAAACCAGCAAATGAAACATTTACCTCTCATCCAGACATTTACATCCGCTCACACCACAAACAAGAAAGCCGAAAATATCTTTAATGCAGAGCTGCGGCAGCAGCAAGTTGTCGTCGGTGCTCCAGTCTTGGGTCTTTCATATGGATCCAAACTGTTTATAATCTTGATTTTGTCCACATACCGGTCCCTGGCTTCCTTATTTAATGTATCCCTGTATATTCCGCACAATTTTCGGGATTTCAACAAGTTGTTTAACACATTCTTTCCCCCAAATCTGCTTCTTCGCTGCGATTTACTGTTTGTTTCCACAGTTTTGTTACACCCGTGAGGCTTCCAACATGTGCGCCACGTCCCAGAATGCAACGCATAATCACGTGTGATCCCAAGCCCTATTTCTAAGTTTAAAAATTTTATTTTAAAATTTACAAAAATCAGATTCAACCGTTTCTGGTGTTACTATTTGCAGACGGTCCCTGAGTGTGCGTACTGGTCCGTCGGCCCATAGAGATTAATGTAACGCGTCGGGAGCAGAGCACGAGAGAGGACGGGTTTTTATGAAAAAAACGATGTTGTAGCTTGTTCACTACATTGCCACGATACCAAAGAGGTGTGTTTTGTGTCAAAATAACGTTCGGGTCAAAAGTTATTGAAGCGCAAATGTTGAATCTGTGAATATCTTGCTAACTTTACCGAAGTAGCATACTGGCTGCAGACATAAAAAAACCTGCACTTAGAGAGGGAAGACGGTTTGCTGTTACATGAAATAGCCAATCGTAGTGGAGCCCTTCCAGCCAATCAGAGGCGAGAAAGGGACCTTTTTCACATTTCCTGGGTTTTTACCCGGAAGTACGTAACTTTTGCGGAACGCATTGTCCGGTAACCATGGCGCAAGCTAGAAGCAAGTGTTATTGCAGTGTACCAGGCTGTTATTCTTATGCACAGAAACAGCCCTACCTCCATTTCCATTCCTTTCCAGCAGCTATCGATATGAGACAAAAGTGGGTATGGGCGATTAAGCGTGAGGAGGGGCCCAATTTTGTTATTAGAAGGGGCAGTATCTTTGTCTGCAGCCGACACTTCTCTGCTGAGGATTACGTGCTGGGGCTAAGTGTTAGCCGCCTACTCTGATGATGCGGTTCCAAGTCTATTCTCCTGGAATAACTTCACACCAGGTACTAATAGGGACTCTGTATATGTTCGGTGTCACAAACGGCAGTTTGTGCAGCAGTCGCTACAGGAATTGAAGAACCAGGAGCTAGAGAGGGCAAAGAAGGCAATAAAGCTGGACCATGATTATTATGCTACGTCAGCTCCTGCAGGTAAGCTAATTAGGGTGGCCATTTCCACAACACCAAAAAGGAGGACATTTTTCAACATTGAATAAAGACTAAAACTAAAACATATTGTAGGGTGGAGTGCAGGAAGCAGTCTCGACCAATGAGAAGTAGAGTCAACTCAGCAGTCAACACATTTATTTCTGCTGCCGAGCAGCCCTCTCTTCACCTCCAAATACACATTAACTTACGGTGCTGAACTACACCAACTAAAAAGAACACAAACAGAACACTGAACTAAAGTAAAACACGCTAACATAACCTGCCTGCGACGACTGCGCAAACAACGTGAACGTGGCCAATTTGATTACGTAATTTCGCGCAACAGCGCTTCTGACCAATGGAATTTCTGATAGTTATTTGACGCTGATTTTATAATCTGTCACAAAATCGCCTTATGCAGTGTTTGCGAAAACTTTTAAGCCACGCCTGCCAAACTGGCAGACGTGAGAGCGTCTCACGCAGGACATTTTTGAACCACGTAGGACAATTTCCTCGCGGGTTTCAGATTTGTATCTATTTAACAGTGGGTATTGTAGTGACCTCTGACCTTTACATATTTTTATTGTGACATTAATCTGTTGACATAATTTGAAAAATGAACCATGAATGTGATTTTCTGCCAAATTCAGAAAATGAGGATTAGACAGTCCCTCTGCTTAGAAAATAAACCAACAGAGTTTATCAGGAAATCATTAGAGATCATCATATAATTTTTATAAATTATTATGAAACACCAGAAACAACATATTATATATAAAAGTATTTCTAAATATTGTAATGATCCATAAGGGCTTTATATTGAAATGGCTGAGTAGTACTTGCTGCTTCTCTATCATATATTAAGTGTGTTTTTTATAAATACCTACCATACGTCTCACACCTGGTCTATAGTCCTTTTTGAATTATTTTGATTCTCATTGTTTGACTGTGATTTTTATGTGTTTGATCTTTTTTTCTATAGGTTTTGTCACTAGGCAGTGGATAAGAATCACATATGTACCCACAGCAAACCCATTATGATTAAAAACGCTCAATCATGAGTCCTGTATCAGAGCTACATGTGTGAAGTTTACAGAGAAATAAACCGCATCAAAATCGGTTCAGTATTCAAGGAGTTATGGTTGATTTAACATGCTGACACTTCAATGTCTCTGCAAAGGGAGGGGGGG
>SSNS01000913.1:96810-111956 GCA_006937985.1 Aphyosemion australe
TGAAATCAGTCGCTAAACTTTGTTCCTCTTTAGAGAAATAAATCAGTAACATTTCAGGGGTTTTAGCAAGTTTTCAGACACACAAAAACACACCTGCCTGTGCAAAAGAACGTACAAGGGAGAGGGGAGGGTTAATTTAGAAACATTTTTTAATGTCATGAAATCTCTAATAGTAAATATTTAAAGAAGAGAAAAAAACATCACTGACTTTAATCTGAGAAAAAAAATCTGATCTGATCTTTGAGTTCTGACTCTTTTCTTCTGAGAAAAAGTCATCAGAGCTTCAGTTCAACTCTCAGCATTTCTAAAAGGGTTCAGCTTGTATGTATGTGAACCAACACAACCCCAGAACCTTGTCTCCATTAGAACCTTTTTGGGTTTTAGCATGAACCTGTCTGATTACTGGAAAACCTGCTTTTGACCAACATGTTTTTGTAACTCAAATTTTCTGCACTGTTTCATATCGGACTCCTCACCGTCGTTTAATTTTGTGTTGGTGGTTTGTGAGCGCGCTCCACGAGCTCCAGACCTGTGAATTCAAAATGGGAGACTGTCAGTAATGCAGGCCAGCAGGGGTGATCCTAGGATCAGAGGAATAGGGGTGCTGAGCCCCCAGTGGGCTAGTGATGTGCGAGTCATGAACGAATCGTTCAATACTCGAGAATCACTTTACTGACTCACGAATAACGAGTCACAATCCCAACTGACTCATTTACTGACTCGTCCCTGTTACTGTTAGCAAACTATTTTCATTAGTAGAAATATATCTAGCTTATCATTAAAATTGTGGAAAAAAATAACAGCCAGTTTCTTAATAAAAGCATTTTCTTACCTGCTCTGTCCTGGAAGCTCATTAGTTCCCAGTAGCATCGCTCTGCTAACAGCACGTTCAAATCACTCACGACTCACCCCCTTCCTTCCTGAAAGCTAGCTTAAAATGTCCGGTGCTAAATCGTAGCATGAACGAATCATTCAGTTCCTCCGTAGCGGGCCTCACTCAGAGTCACTCACCCCCTCCCTCGCGGGTTTCAGCTCAAACGAGTCACTCATTGGAGTGGAGGCTCGCAGTACCGCTAACCTGGCTCAGTTCATGATTCATGACTCACACTGCCCAACCGGGTTTCAGCTAGGAGTCCCCCAGTGGAAGCTTGTGTAATTACATACGAATCACTAACCCCTATCCTTGCTCAGCTCATGAGTCATGACTCACGCTGCTCGCGGTATGGATCACTCACTACTCCCACCCGGGTTTCAGCTCATAGGAGTCCCCCAGTGGAAGCTCGCGGTACTACAAGCTCACTCACCTCTCCCTCCTGGCTGTCAGCTGCAGAAACTCAGGCTGTTACAGGGGAAGAGTCGCTCCTTCACCTGAGCTGAACTTTGATAGTGTGACTGACGCCATATTCAGTCTACACCTTTTTCTTTTTGCAAATATAATAAGCAGAAAAAATATAATATTTCAGTTCCACCACCATTTTAAAAAATGAATTTCAGTGTATAAAATGGATAGTTTTTTTCAATCACTCATCTTAGCAGTAGGATTTACATAGAAAGAGGAGCAAATTAAGTTTGAGTGAAAATGTAGATTTTATTTTTGCACTCTGGGCAACTGACTCAGTGACTCAAATGACTCGAAAACCCGATTCATTTTGGTGAGTGACTCATTCAAACTCGATTCAGTAAAAAGAATCGAGTTTACCATCACTACAGTGGGCTGCCCGTCCAGGCAAGATTTGTACATTTTAACACAATTTCATTATCACATTTGTAAAATAAAAGGAGAACACTCTTTTCCACAAATCAAAAAAAAGTTTCACAAATCACAAACAATGCTTTACAGATTCTGCTATTAGAATAATCTAGTCCACGTTCAAAGGCTCTAGGTCAGTGATCCCCAACTCCCTTCCCCGAGGGCCGCTATCCAGCATGTTTTCCTGCTTCAGCACACCTGATTTTACTCAGCAGGTGATGAGCAGTCCTCTGCAGAGCCCGATGAGCTGCTGAACAGGTGAATCAAGTGTGTTGGACTAGGGAAACAACTAAAACATGCTGGATACTGGCCCTAGGGGAAGGGAGTTGGGGATGCTGGTATATGTGTTGTAGCTTTTGAGCTGGACCAGTTCCTGTGTGGCCTAGATGCAAAATAAATGGACCTAAATAAACCTGTCTAATTCCTGTGAAACCTGCTTTGGAGACTGGGAACAATGACTGAGAAAGACCACACAGACCATCAGAGTCGCCCTGAAAGTCTTTAAAGCAGCATTCCGCAGCTTTGCAGTTATATGGTCTCCGTCGCCCTCTAGAGGCTTGCTGCATAACGTCACTGTCGTTACATTAAATCTCTCTCTCAGGCATAAGAGGCATGTTTAATTTCCTAATGTCAGGCAAAACAATGAAAACAAACTTTTCCACCTCCACACATTGAATAAATAGCTTTCTCAGGACTGTATAACAACTTTATGCCCGACCAAACACAATAACCCCGGTGAAATAATTTATTACTTACCTAGCCATTAGCAGCATGGCTAGGTCAGAGTCCTTAGTTCATGCTGTTCTTTCTAAAAGAGCTCTCCAGCGAGGAAAAGACGGCCCAATAATAACTCTGGTCTTTGCTCTTGCTCTATCACGTTCTTCTTTTCTTTTCCTAGATTCCTCTGATACGGGATTTCTAGCTTTCTTTGGTGAATCTGCCACTGCTAAACAGCGAGTGTACGTTATACAATAATGGCAAGCCAAAGGGATTTTAAAAAATGCGCGTTCTAAACTCGCATTATGTCTGCCAAAACACTCATTCAAGACGCGCGTTTTGGTGGACTTAATGCTCGCTTTTAGAACACGTGAGTTTTTGTCCCCTTTGGCTTCAGGACGCGCATTTTGGCGGACTTTTTTTCTCCCTTTGGCTTGCCATATAATGCCGTAAAGCGACACCCAGTCCGGCGGCTACCCGAAGCTCAAAAACTGTATAGCGCAGTAAACAGATGTGGGAGCCCCCAACACTATCACAGGTATGAAAGTGAACATAATAGATAATACTATGATGCAAAAACTTTACAAAAAAGTGTAATTTTGAGGTGTAAAAGTTGCGGAATGTTGCTTTAACTCACGAGTGAAGGCCTTCAGTCTTTATGAAATATTCTCCTCCAGTTTTCTCATCTGTTTAACCTCCGCGCTCTCGTTTTCCTTTATTTGGTGGTTCGTGAGCGGCTCGCGCTCCAGACCTGCGTAAAGCCCCGCCTCCTAGCCACTGCTTTCTCCTCACAAATAGTTTATGTAAGATTTAAACACCAAATGGAAAACTGTCAGCAGCGTGGGACAGTGTCTCAATTAGCGGGTAATCTGGTCTCCCTTAACTACAGCATTTCAGCCACTCAGGAAGGGAGCACACAGAGCGCTCAGAGCCCGACTCTGAGAAAGCTCAGTAGGATCAAACCCAGGGCCGTGCAGAGACCGTTGAAGGGGCGGGCGCTCAAAGTTAAAAAAGGGGCACATATAGAGCAAGATTTTTAAACAGATTCTTGATTCGACATGTTTCTGAAAATTCAGATAATGAGAGACCCTTGGGTTCAAACAAAATAATATAAACTAGGCAAAATATTTCATTTTGTGTTATTAATTGAAGGTAATGTTATTTCATTAAGAATTGCTTTAGTTTTTAAAGCTGACTTGTTTCTAGGGATGTTATGACCACATTTTTTGCCCTGATCCAAGTTCAAGTTATTTGATTTTGATTATCTTCTCATGAGTTCTGTTCTGATACAAGGTGGTGATGCAATGCATTAAAAAAAGAAGAAAAAAGGAGAACACATCCAAGTTGTCCTTCTTTCTGTATTTGTCATTTTGCTAATTCATCCTTAAAAAGTCACTCATCCAGGAAGTACATGGAACAGGATGCAACCACCGAAGGTTATCCAGTGTTATAAATGCTGCTATGCTGGCTGTGATCTTTTTCCTGTCTGTAGGAAATTCCTGATCCAATTCCATGATCTCACTCTGAACTTTACACTAAACCTGAGAGCTCTGCTACCAACCTAACACCATCCTTTACATCAGGCTGAATACCAACAACACACATTCATATAGAGTCTGATATCACATTATCATTAGAGCCTCCACCTTCTCTCCTTATCACACACACACACACACACACACACACCCTTTCCAGAATACTGCATATACTATGGCCATAAGTTTGCTTCATGGTGCTGATCCAGAATATTCCCAGAATGTTCCCTTGGTGATCTGACTGGTTTAAATGCATCAACTTATCACCCAGTCCTGTTTCACCTTTTTAATCAGCTCCACCAATTTCACATTTATTTTTAGAATTTTTATTCAATAAAAAATAAATTCTGCCAAATTTTTAGAATACTTTAAGTGTCTCTTTGGCAATAAGCTTTTTAAAAACAGTGTTGTTGAGGTTCTACAGTTTTAATAGTAATAATAATGTATTTTATTTCTCATTATTTTTAATAAAACACGGAAACGTTACCATAAAACATTTACATAATATGATCATATAACTTCCAATGCATCTGCTGACAAAAAAGTTACATATCTAAAAATATATAAGTAATACTACTAATAATAATTATATTGAAAGGGAACAAGTCTGAGCTCCTGGTTGTGTGGGTTTGAACAGGTGAGCTTGAGTTTGTTTTTGAGTTTCTGCAGGATGAGGAAAGAGCTCGAGGCTCTGCAGGGGGATGAGTTTCCCTAACTTTCACTTCAGAAGAGGTCACTAAAGTAGACTAGTAAATGGACTCGTCTGCTTTTCTGCCAACTCTCACGCATTGAGCATGAGATACACGCATCTGAGAAGAAACGATCCGCGCCCCCCTTGCTCTCTCAACGATGTACACACACACCCCCCTCGCTCTCAGGATGGAAGAGTTCAAAAGTTGGCTGCCTTGCTACCTGACTCTGTACCTAATTACTAATCACATGCGCACACACCACAGACTCAAATGTTAATGCAATATTTCTGGGGAAAAAACTCATTCTGAAAGGGTGGTGACTTTTATTTTGCTGTGGCTGTGCGCCACGATCAATTACATGTAGAGGAAACCCTGATCATCAGTCCTATTTTCATCAGAGACTGATGCATCTGAGGAAGGTCTGGATGTTTATTTTGCTATAAAACTCACCTGTAGTACCTGTGTGTCCATCCCCGAAGTCAATAAGAATTTAAATGAATAAATCTGATAGAAACTAATTTCAGTTCTGCTGTGGGCCAGTCAGACACACACACACCTGCTGTGGGTCAGTCAGTCACACACACCTGCTTGTGGGCCAGTCAGACACACACACACCTGCTGTGGGTCAGTCAGACACACACACCTGCTTGTGGGCCAGTCAGACACACACACCTGCTTGTGGGCCAGTCAGACACACACACCTGCTGTGGGTCAGTCAGACACACACACCTGCTGTTCTCATCTCTGATTGTAGAACTGTGTGTGGTTATTTGTCAGGTTAAGAGTTCATTATTGTCTAAAACATCTTCAGATGCATCAGATGATTAAAGTGAAGTGTGCTTTCTTATTGTCACATGAATCAGCTTTTAGTTTGGTCTGTTTGTCTGTCCAGAACTCCCACTGCATTATGTCAGGAAAGATGAGGAGGTTCTGACTGACCAGCAGCTCTGGAACCAGGAGAGGACCTCCAGTTTGGACCAGGAACAACCAGAACCTTTACAGGAGGGACCAGAACCTCCACAGATGAAAGTGGAGCAGGATGAGCCAGAACCTTTGCAGATTCTAGAACAAGAGGAGCTCTGCATCAGTCAGGATGAAGAGCAGTTTGTACTGAAGCAGGAGAATGTTACCTCCCTTGTGACTCCTGCTGATGAGGAAAGAGACCACGATGAACCAGAATCAAACAGACACCAACTCCTTTTTTCACTGTTTCCTGAGGCGGAGATCCAGAACCAGGAAGGAAGGACTCACCACTTCAGTGAGTCAGTTTAAAGGAGACAAACTAGATTTCTCTGTTTTGTCTCACAGAATCCTGGCTGCAGCAAGAGGTCTATGTTAGTTTAAATGAGTCAACTCCTTCTAATGATTTAAATCATCATATTGCTCGTAGTACAGGGCGAGGAGGAGGAGTAGCAACCATCTTTCATTCAGATTTATTAATCAGCCCCCTACCAATTAATAGCTACAGTTCTTTTTGAACATCTAATTCTTAGTTTGCCTAATCCAGATTCAGATCTCAGATTTCTTGTCTGATTTGGTGTTAAATACTGATAAGGTCATTGTGGCGGGGGATTTTAACATTCATGTTGACATTGAAAGTGATCCTCTCAACGTAGCCTTTAGTAATATCTTAGACTCAATTGGTTTTACTCAAAGAATCCATAGCTCCACCCACTCCTGCCATCATACATTAGACCTTGTGCTGACATATGGTATAGAGTGTGAGGAGATAACAGTATTTCCACACAATCCTGTCTTGTCGGACCATTTTATGATAACTTTTGAGTTTATTATAACCGAGCTCTCCAGACATGAAAGTAAATTCCACTATAGTCGATCTTTATCTGATAACGCTGTAGCAAACTTTAAAGCTACTGTTCCATCTTTACTGTCTTCAGAATCTCAGTGTAACTTAGCAGAGGGCAACTATTTCATTTCTAGCCCTTCACAAATTGACGGTCTAGTTCATAGTGTTACTTCCTCTTTACGTGTGGCATTAGACAATGTTGCCCCTTTAAAAAAGAAGGTCATTAAGCACAGGAAGTTGGCTCCCTGGTTTAATTCTGAACTGCGTACTTTAAAACAAAACTCTAGAAAACTGGAGAGAACATGGCGCTCTACACACCGGGAAGAGTTCTACTTATCCTGGAAAAATAGTCTAGTGCTTTATAAAAATAAGCTTCGACAAGCTAGAACTGCATATTATTCGTCACTAATTGAGGAGAATAAGAATAATCCTAAATTTCTTTTCAGTACAGTTGCTAAACTTACACAGAATCATAGCTCTGAGCCAGCTATTCCCTTAGCCTTCAGCAGCAACGACTTTATGGNCAGCTGTGGTAGAAACGTCAGCAAGAAAAAAGGGTAAAACAATCTCTTTTCTGTGTTAACAAAAGAACCAAGTGCCATAGAAGAAACGCACAGAATGAACGTACAAATAATTTTTTTTAAATGCCTCCACGGGGCATTTAGAGGTGTGCAGGATGAAAGTACAGTTCTTCTTTTAAAAGCTGTATTTAAAAAAAATAATCAAAATTTTATTTTGACGGGCACGACACTGGTTTTATGTTTACATCTACCAGCCACTAGAGGGCACCGTTGTGGTAAAAAGGCCGCTCGGCAAGGCGAGACTGGGACTGTCTAAAATGGCAGACTTGACTAGTCAGTCAGCTGATTCTGAGCCCAGAAGATGTTCTAACGGTAAATACTAGGGGTGTTCCAAAAAGGGTACTTCACGATTCGATTCGATTTCGATTATGGGAGCTTCGATGCTTCGATTCTTCGATTATAATGGTTGTTGATTCGATTACTGGTGCCACGATTCTTCGATTATTGACATTTTTAATGCTTCTTTTTCATACGAGATTGATTGTCTTCTTTGTCTACATTTGTAAATAAATAACCTATCAATCAACTCAGTTCCTCTAAAACTACTCTCAGTAAGTAAATACCTATTTTTTTACATTTAACTATTTTTCAAAGACAAAATCTTATTTTATGACTGTATGACTTGTGTAAATATTTGCACTTTGACCAACTTAACTTCGATCAGGGAAAGCTTTAAACATTTAAAACCTGCTAGGGAATCATTTTTTCTCTCCTTCCTTTACTTTATTTAACAACAGAACATATTAGAAAACAGTTCAATAACATGCAAAACAACATGCTATCACCTCAACTGTCTTACAGCTTTTGAGATATTGAATAACATTTCATTTCTACTGGTAACAATGTAATGGTGGCATGTCTATAATGTACGGGTTGGCAATAATCCAGTTTAAATTACGTTCACAGATAGAAGTGTTTGTGAATTACATAGTATTACGACTTGCCACAGGCCTGGAGCGGTGTGTTGCGCAATCTCGAAGCAACAACAACAACGTGAGTCCCGGTAGCTGCTGCGGTTCTGCTCCATAGCGCTGCAGACAGCTACGAATAAACAGGATGGTGGGACTTTTCTTCCGCTTGTAGAGTTTAGTCATTCTTAGTTCTTTTGGAACCCGCGGCGTGAGTCTGCTATCCGCTAGCTTAGTTAGCATTAGCCAATCTGCCCGTAGCTGCGCGTTTGATCCCAAACTTTGGATCGTTTCTGCTGGTTTCTCTATTTTCCTCCACAGCACCTAGATTGCCACATTGTGCGCCAGTAAAAAGCATCTTCCTTACACAAAAACAAATAACTTACATTTGTTAAGGCTCCGGTTACGTGTATTTTCTTTTCAGTACCGGCTTTGCAACAAAGCTTTCACGTTATTTATTTTTTTAAGCATCGACGTTCATTAATCGATTCTGAATCCTCACGTGAAGCTTTGCGATGCATCGCCGCATCGATGAAATGCACCCACCCCTAGTAAATACTGTTGTAAAATAAACGTATTAGTAGTAATTAGTCCTTACCCTGTATGATTTGTCACCTGACATGATGCTGGCTGGTCACTTAATGTGTCGGCAGTGAATCAACATCCTGACGGCTGGAAAATTAGTTCTGTTGTTGCAATACCACCTCTGAACACTAGAGTTTGCCAGATTGTCCTTGTTCCATATTCAGCCCTTAATGCAAGGGTTCATTATTTTCCAAAACATCTTTAGATGCTTCAGCTGGTTAAAATAAATTGTGTTTTTTTTTATTGTTACTAGAACTGTCAAAGTTAACTCATTGTCATGGTAACAAAGTCATTAACTCAGACAAATATATCAGCATTAAAGGTGCTATAACTAATCCGCAAACAAGTTAGGCCCAGCTAACTAGCTTACACAAGCACTTTCCCAGAACTCTCACCCCTCCCGTCAGCTATAATCCCTCATAGACATTGATAGACCCCTCGCGACCGCTATTGCCTATGGGCGCTGACGAGCGGTGGAGCCGCCATCTTGGATCGGTCGCGCCCCCCCCTCCCTTTGCAGAGACATTGAAGTGTCAGCATGTTAAATCAACCATAACTCCTTGAATACTGACCCGATTTTGATGCGGTTTTTTTCTCTGTAAACTTCACACATGTAGCTCTGATACAGGACACATGTTTGAGCATTTTTAATACATAATGGGTTTGCTGTGGGTACATATGGGATTCTTATCCACTGCCTAGTGACAAAACCTATAGAAAAAATGGATCAAACACATAAACATCACAGTCAAACAATGAGAATCAAAATAATTCAAAAAGGACTATATATCAGGTGTGAGATCTATGGTAGATAGTTATAAAAAATGAAAGAGAAGCAGAAAGTACTACTCAGCCATTTTAATAAACAATTAATATATACAATATAATTCTTATAGATAATTTAAATAAATGAGTGTTTCATATACATATAGTACCAATATAACTCAAAGAGAGGGTGAGAGAGACAACAACTAAAACATGACAAATCTGAATGACAAGAAATCGACAAACCATCTGTCAGAACTGACAGCTTAGTGATATTCTGGTTCTGTTGTATTTTTGTGTGTAGCTGAATCTATAACGCTCCACCTGTGAGAATAAAACTGTAAGGCTTGTTTTCAATACTCAGACATAAATTCTGATTACTTTACAGCCGAACACCACACGGGGAGAAAGAGAGAGAAAAAAAGAACTAACTGTTTAAAGGAGTTAGTTTTATTTGTTTTGTCTTCATTTATCTCTTACTTATGTTGAGAATTTTTTAAAATAGTAATTGAAAACTGTTATCTGGAGCTCCCCTTCTGCAGTTCAAGAGAGGTGAGTTTGACCACGTGGTGCTGCCTTCTCTTCAGAACCACAGACTTAACCAATGAGATCAAGTCTGACAGCCGTGGCATCCAGCATGACAGCTACACATCTGTGTTTAGTTTGGTTTTTCTGGCCCTGCCCAGCCTCATCATCCACCAATCACANCTTTTGGTTTAGGTTAGGGTTAGTGTTATGATGTTTAAATACATCATCAGGCTGAGGTTAGTCTCTGGGAGGTCACAGACAGGCTCTCTTTGGCTCTTCTGGATGTAGTTCTGCACTTTTCTGGTTAAAACAAACAAACATAATGTTTGACAATAATATACTGTTTATAGTACACACCTGTGGTTCTCAGTTTACATCAGGGGGCCTCTGGTGCTGTGAAAACTCTGGGGCACCTAGACATGATTCTTAGGATGTTTATTAAAATAAATTAATTTTTGACAAATAACATCAAGACAAGGTATGTGGGGATAAGTATTACACTCTGCCTTGCGATTGATAAAAGGATATGTACATTTATGAATGCTGATGGCCTTAAGAGACACTTACTTGTTTGAAGGAGAACCAGGAAGCTGAAGATGAAACAAACTCCATCTGACACAGCCCAGTTCTAATCATAATAAATCAGCTGCAGGAAGCCTCACACTTCTTCCTCACATCTTTTGTGGGAAAACCTAGAAAACAAAAACATGCAATTTGCAGATTAGTGTCTACCAATATTGTACAAAGGAGGTCAATGCTATTTTCTTAATTCCTCTTGTGTTATTCCTACTCTTCTGTTTACTTCTTTAAGTAAGATTTCTTCTTTAAGATTTCTTAGAACCTTTCTTTAACATAAAAACTGCATTTCTACTGATAATTAACTAAAACTCCTCAAAGGGTAAAACCAGAAAAAAGTTCTGCACAGCAATCCTTATCAGCATGTTAGCTAACTATTCTCCAGTCAGAGGGGATGGTGTGAGACATGAGCTATCTGATACCAGAAAGATTTGTTTGATTTCTACAGCAGCATTCTTGTGTCAGCTGTAACCTAAGTCAGTGTTTTGGAATAAATGATTAATAGTCTCATTTAGCCTTCACTGTCAGGGGAGCACCAGCAGTAAACATGTAGCTAACGTTAGCTAACTAGGAAGTGTTGCTGGTGGACACAAATATAGTACAACAAAGTTATATTTACAAAATACAAACAACAAAAATGCTCGAACTTACTTGTGAAAAGTTATCCCCCTAGCCATGGTCTCAATAGTCCGCTGATTAGAGCAAGAATAAACTGCACAGAGCTCAGGCATCATGTTTACTGCTGCTGTTATGGTTCGTGTCTACCGGAAGCCCGACCGACCTAAGATGGCGGCCGCATTTCCTGCGCCCGAGCGGCCAATAGGGGGTCTATCAATTATTATGTCTATGTAATCCCTAAGCCGCGCCCCTCCGGATAAGGGAACGCGCATTGCCACAGTGAACAAGAGAGAGCAGAACACCAGCCGCAGTTTTCGTGAACCAATATGGCGGAACCACCGGTAAGTGAAAGATAAACAATATAAACGTCTAACATAAATGTTTCATTTTAACTTATTCATATGGTAGCGAAGTATGTTTTAAAATCTTTATTTAGGGCTTATTTTCATTACAAAGACTAATAAATAGCATGGTAGCCTGCTAGTAATAGCAAAAATGATAAGCTAATCCTGCTAATAGCTGTCTGACAGAATAACTTCTTTGATTTTGTCATTCAAATATTGTTGGGGCCTCTTGTTTTGTAGTGAAACGGTTTCTCTTTTTTTTAATTTTTCCACATAGTTTCCATGACAAGAGCCTTGCTGGGTCCGATAGAGAATATGTACCGGACGGAGCCTAGAGCTGCTGTTACTGGAACAACCATGGCTAATCTCAGCTCAAACAGTCCAGAGGGAGCAACTACATCAAGTCTTTCAATCCAAGATGCACATCCAGTTGAGGATTTACAGCAAAGGATTGCTGAATATAAGGTATATTGATTTTAGATCTTTTTCTTCCTGTGTATAGGTGTGCAGAACCCATTTCACTGTTTGTGAAAAATAATTTATTGTATTACGTAGGTTGGATAAAACGTCAACATCACACATTGTGGTCTCACATCAATAATATTCAGAGCATCCATCTACCAAAATATAATTGTATTGGTTGGAATGTTATTACTCTTTTTGCATTTTGTAGTCATTTTTAAGCTAATTGATAAAATTGCTAAAAGTTATTTGCATAGTTCAACATTTTTCGTGACACTCTACATTAGGATAGTAAAATATTATGTTCAAGTTGTTTTTACCACTCTTCATAAGCATGTAGAAAATTATTAACCAACCAACTCATGTTCTTTATCTTTCAACAGGCACGAATCAGCTCCCTAATCTTGGAAATATCCCACAGATTGCTGGAGCGTTGTTTAACACATGACCCAACCATGCTCCACCGTTGGCGGCTCAGGAATCAGATGCATCATGGTGTGTTTTGCACAAACTGTAGAGAAATGCCAACAGACATTGAAAAGAAATGCTGTCAGCAACATCCTCCAACCTCCCTCAAATGGAAGCATACAGCAGTGGGGGTCCTCCGGCTTGCCAGACGAATGTGGAAGGACATCCATGCTATGGAAAATCTTCTCTTTACCGGGGAGAGTAATCAGGAGTTTAGGCATGCAGCATACCGTCAGTTTGTGGTCTGGCAATATGGAGCACTGAGACATGGTCACAGGGTTATAATACCAAGTTGGTGTTTCTGGAGCTACCCAGACCCACATGGACAATATACATTTTTCATCTCTAGCAGAATCAAACTACATTTGACAAACAACCAAAGACTGTTGCTGATACTCATTTAATTTTATTTACCACTGCTAAATTGCCTTTGTCCATATGTGATCACTGTGTATATTTTTGTAAACGTAGTAGTCTGTATTTTATTACTTGTTCATTTCTCATGGTGTTTGATTTATGTTATTAAAATGTGAAATTATAATTTAAAAAAAGAACACAACTGTTGGGTTCTTTGTTCAAAATGCATAAGTTAAACACATCCATATGATAAAAAAATCCAATCAATGTAGTATTAAGTATTTTTATTTAAAACCTAAAATGAACATTTTGTACATTTCTCAAAAGACCCATATGCTTCTATTAAAAACAACAGATTCATTTAGTGAGAAGCTACTTTGGGCTGGATCACGTCAGCTATCAGCGTCTCCGTGCTGTGGACGTGGCCCTCCTGAAAGACAAAGAAAACATCAATTTGGCATTTTTGTTTTTCTGCAACAAAGAATAAATTACTATCACAAATAGAAAATGTTCTAATAAAGTTTTAATTCTGCATGAAGACATTCATGACTCAAATCTAACTTCTGTTGATGACAAGTATAAAAACCAAATTCACATGATGCAGCTCTTTGTAATATCCAGCTAGAATTGAAGAGATTGTATCTGAAATACTTTGTTTGCAGGAAATTTGAGTTTTTACTTTATTTCTTGTTCAGCTGTTTTCAGTCTTGATATATAAAAGTACTCTGTACTCAGTTTGCAGTTTTTTAAGTATAAATTAAAAGTAATTGCAATGACCTAGAGCAGGGGTCGGGAACATGCGGCTCTGGAGCCGCATGCGGCTCTTTTAGCGACCCCTAGTGGCTCCCTGGAGCTTCTTCACAAATGTATGAAAATGGATGGGGGATATATTTTTTGTTTTATTATCGTTTCTGTAGGAGGACAAACATTCTTAACGTTTTCCAATGCTGTAAAAATGCACATAATAAATATTAAATTTTAACATTTCTGTCAACGAAAATTTGCGTCATAGCCTGCGACACACGTTTCAGTGCGGCACTCATATGTCGGCGCCGTGCCAGGCAGATGGATGTAAACAAACCAGCGGGTGTGTCAGGGCCGTGGATTCCAAAGGGACAAAGAGAAAGATAGCTGATGAGAACAGAGGATTCAAGGAAGAATGGACCCAATTATTTGCTTTCATTGTCGACGCGGAAGGATTACCTTGAAAAACTTCAACTTTTCACCGCTGTCGCTCGGACAAGGACCAATCAGCGGAGGTTTCACTGACTGACCAATGAGGGGACAGGATGCTTCTCAGTACATCTCCGGGTAAACATGGAGGAAAAGTTAATATTTGCCGTGTCTGACGTCCCAGAGCTTTACAAGACTTCACTTAACTCCAACAAAACCTTGTGAGACTTCACATCTACTGCTGTTTCAACTCTGAACTGCTTTAATAACCCAAAATTCCTCCAATCTGACGGCCAATATTCGCCCTGCTGGGACAGAGGCGCCGCTGGCTTTTGCTGCTGCCGCATGTCGCCTCCCGTGTGTCAGGTTATAAAAGTAGATTTAAGAAGTGGATTACATCTCCCAGCTCCACTACTGCTGCAGGTTTTGTTGCAGCCTGAGAGATAAAAGCGTGGAAAACTGTTCATGGATGGTGATTACATGAAGGATTCATTCATCAAAATATCAGACTTCAAAAACAAAACCGAGATAATCCAGAAAATTAAAGACATTCCTCTCTCCACAAAGACAAGGACCATTAAAACGACAGGCGACGTCACCAATCAGCAAATCAAAGACATTAATTCAGCTCCAGCGTCCTCAACTACCTGTGATGAGTCGTGTGATGTGATCGATATCAGACAGACAGCGCTGTTATGCAGGTATGTGAGCTGTGATGGGCTCAAGAAGAAATTATCAAATTAATACCACTGATTAATATTGTAATGGAAGTTAAAACGTAAAGCACCAAATATCTACAGCAGAGTCACGTGGTGTGTCGTTCTCTCCAGGATGCTGCAGGAAATAAACATTTAATCATGAATGCTCATTATGTATTTGTAGCCTACTTAGTCATTTTGATAATAGGCTAATATACACTTACAACCTGTGTTGCCTTCATATAAGGCTTATAGAAGGCTTTTCATTTTTTGCGGCTGCAGACAGATTTGTTTTTTGTTTTTTTGGTCCAATATGGCTCTTTGAACATTTTGGGTTGCCGACCCCTGACCTAGAGAAATAATTATATTACTGTCTGTGGAGCAATTATGCTGCCACAGCACCATCTAGTGGGCAACTTTTGTTTCTCATCTGTTTATTGTTATCTAGGGGAAATTCTTAATAAACCGCGATATTAATTTGAGGCCATAGCGCCCAGCCCTACTCACAGTATATAAAAGTAAAGAATGTTGTCGTTAAAACATAAAGATTGTGAAAACAAATAGGAGGAATCACCTGTAACT
>SSNS01000914.1:8961-22398 GCA_006937985.1 Aphyosemion australe
TCAGGCAAGAGGTGGGGCACATTCTGGACAGGTGATTAGTCCTTCACAGGGACACACGATCAGTCACTAACATCTAGAGACAATTTACCAGACATGAATGTTTTTGATCTGCGGGAAGAAAATGGGAGTACTGGAAGAAAACTTACATATGCATGGGGAGAACATGCTGACTCCACGCAGAAAGGCTGCAACCGGAATTTGAACCAGCAACCTTCCCGTAACAAGGCAACAGTTCTACTAACTGTTCCACCGTGCAGCCTGAGCCAAAACAGTTTTCATCAAATTCCTTTTTAGTCCTTGTTTTAATTTCACCCTAAAACCTACATCAAGTGTGTCCATCTGCAACAACAAACAGCCGAGTGCTGCGTTCTACCAGTTGCACGTTCTTGCCTGGCACTTGCTTGTTTTTTCTTTTGCCCGCTCCATCTCGCCTGGAGGAAATGTTGTCGGTCCCTTTGTTTATTTTGCAGCACTTTGCAACAAAAGCTGCCATTTAAATTTCAGTCAAAATAAATTTTGACCAGTTGGGGCAGGGTGGTTGAGATGGGAGGCATTTTTCAACGGAGAGAAGTCATTTGCAATAACTTTTGGATTTCATCTGCAAAATCTCCTGCGTGTGCAGCAGGAGGGGTGTTGAATAGGTTAGCGTGGGCTTAAATAAACACACCTTTTCACAATAGACCCCCTTACCAGGGCTGGTTGGCAGGAGAAAGTGCTGCTGAAGCCAAATCTCAGGAAGTGCTTCTCGTGTGTCATGGGGGTTAATTGTGTTTTGGTGTTATGTTTGAAACAGGACCCCCCCTTTAACTCTGTTTTTGAATTTCCACCTAAAGCCTTGATAGTCTGGTGCTACACATTTAAACAAACACAACAATATGCGGTTACATCCAGATCCACACATTTTGTTCTAATTAGTAGAGTCTTATCTTCTAAATGAGTTTCTAATCAGTTTTTATATCTGAGTTTGAGGACTTTTTTCTCCCTCGTTCTGCAGCTCCACATGTGCTCCAGCTGTAATGATGGCCTCTCTGTGTGGCGTGTTAAGACAGCCGGTGGTGCAAAGGGAAATTGCTGCCCTTGCACCTTGCATTCTTGAGCAGACTGTGTTGGGGTGGGGGGGCTTTTCCACATTCCGTGGGTTGCAGGAAGGGAAACTCACCCTCAACAATGCCAGCCAGGTTGCGACTAGTGAAGGAACTTATGTCTCCACTCTGAGGAAGAAGGAAGATTGTGTACAGAGAAAGTCAGCTTGTGGTAAATGTTGTGGCTGACTGGAGGGCATAGAGTTTACTGCAAGAAGACCAGCAAAGTTCTCAAACCTACACCTAATAAAAGTGGTGACCCAGATTTGAGTCAGGAACGTGTTAGAGAACATAAAAACAAGGCTAAAATTACAGCTTTTGAACACTTTCTTTTAACAACCCAAAATCCATTTTCTATACCGGCTTGATGCTATTTAAGGTCATAGGGAGCGAGTGTCTACCTCCAGTGGTCATTGAGTTTGGGTGCAATCTGGACAGGTCACTAGTCCAAAGGGTCACACACTGGCATTTAGGGCTGATTTAGACAATTTCGAGTTACTAATCAACCTGACATGCATGTTTTCTGACTGTGGGAGGAAACTGGAGTACCTGAAAAAACCCTTGCATGCATGGGGAGAACATGCTCTACACAGAAAGGCTGCAGGCTGGTTTCAAACCTTCGACTCTGATTTACAGATCATTTAAAGCTGTGGAGGTTTAATGCCATACTTACCCTAACTTTAGATCCCCTTTCTTGGTAAGACATGCTCTCTCAAGACAAAATATGTGGTGTGAAGAGCATTGAGGAGATGTGCTGGGCACTAGCCAAGTTGCTGTGTGAAACCTTCAGAAGACAACCATAGCACACCACAAGAACAGTGGCAAAGAGGGTAAATGAATCAAAGGAAATGTGGAAACTCCTTCCACTGAACTCTTCATCTATTATGCTCTTCCTTCCTCCTGTCTCCACAACACACACACACACGCACGCACACACACACGCACGCGCACACACATGCACACACAGATATGTCCTAAATGATCTTGGGAAAAAGCCAGAGACTGGGGTTCCTCACTCTGCACTTACGTCGACAGGCACGAGTTTCCCAGAGATGCCTCGGCCCATTTATCATCCAAGGAGAACAATTGCGTAACGGCTTTTTATGCACAGCAGAGGAGCAGCAACTTTCTGTCAGTGCCGGCAAAAAGGGAGGTCATAAAGGTTGAACCCCTGCTTGTGAACGTGCACACATGCTGTCCAACAGCGGAAAGCTCACGTTCTTCACACCCAAAAGGCCACACGCCAACAGAAATGCATGCACTGTGTGTGAACCTGCTGAGTCACTTAACCTTGTTTCTTCAAGCTTGCTCCCCATTCATGCAACCACTAAAACGAGACTTTAAAGTGTGTTTTTTTGGCTTTTGGTCAACTTGAGAACAGCGTGTTCTCGTGTGGGCTTCTGAGCGTTGGCGTGAGTCATGCATGTGCCTGCAAGGTCAATCCTATAATTATGTGTTTCCATGTGTGTGTAATTGTGAAATTCATGGAAGTCCTTGTGTGCGAGAAGACTGGTTTTCCAAGAATGCTCTCGTCAGACTGAGTTTTTCTTACTGTTTGACCTCGATCACTTATCGGCATTGTCTGAGCCAGACCAAAGTTTTATTGGGCCCTTAATCGTCACTCCCAGCTAAGCTCGTCCACCTCAATAACACATTTTTTTCTCTTTATATCGTCTTTGATTGACTGTGTGGTGGCCATCTAAGACAATCACTAGCTACGTTTACATGCGCCGAATTCCCCCTATCCGATTCAAATCTTGGTTGATCGGAAATCCCAAACCTCTGTTTACACGGACACTAACTGGAATGATCCAATCATGCCGCCATGCACCCACCATAGGTTGAGCATACGCAGAGTTGTCTTTCCCGGAAGAGAAATTGTAAACAAACGCCATCTTGTCCGCACGTCTTTCCCCTTGCATTTTATTTTCTTATTCTCTAGCTTCAGTGAATTCCCACTTCCTGCATCTTTAGATGCACTTGAGTGTATAACTCGGCATTTCTAGCCATTCGGCCATCGAGACATTCAGTAATATTGAGCTCACGTAGTATTTCCAGTAAAAAATAGCGTCTGCAACAGATCACTTTTGTTTACTGCCCGCCATGTTTTCGATCTGTCCTGAGCATGCGCAGAGGCTAAAAGAGGGCACGCTGCAGTTGCACACATGCGCAGTGGGCGTTATTTTACCCCAACAATCCGAATGGCTGTGTACACGGATGCCAATCGGATTGACGATCGGACAAAACCACCTCTCTCAGTCGGAATGAAATTTCATTCGGATCAGGCCGAATCGGATCAGAATATTCCGATTGACATGTTTACATGACGAATTTTTGATCTGATAGGGCGTTCATTCCGATTACTTGTGCCCGTGTAAACGTAGTTACTGTCATGTGAACCCTATAGACCAAAGAAACAATGGGACATGCCTAAAACTGATGCTATAATATATATGTCAATATTCATAACATATATAAATATGTCATGTAAGACGTCATTGTGCCATTTTATCTAGCTGTGAACCTTCTATGTGGTTGTAATCCACTGCAAGTTATGTGAACGCAGGGTTAAGTGAGAGATATTTAGGCCTTATGATTTGCACGATGCGGAAAATGTCAAGTCGCAAAATTTAACAAATTGGAATTCAGTACAAAATCCACAATACCACAAAATTCAACATGTCAGTAAATAGGGAAAGAGACAATACAATCTGAGTAGTGATGGTAATCCAATCCAATCCACCTTTATTCATATAACACTTTATACACAACTCTGATGACCAAAGTGCTGAACAGATAAAAACAACCATCAAGGAAAAAATTCTAAAAACATACATAAAACAATAAAAACAAGAACAATGAACAAGAGTGGAAAACGCCAGCAAATAAAAGTGCGTCTTTAGAAGAGATTTAAGGGTAAACGTGATTCTTTTTACTGAATCCAGTTTGAATGAGCCACTCACTAAAATGAACTGGTTTTTTTGCGTCACTGAGTCACTTGCCCAGAGAGTGCAAAAAAAATTCAACATTTTCACTCAAACGTAATTTGCGCCTCTTTCCATGTAAATCTTACCACTAAGTTGAGTGATTGAAAAAGAAAAATATCCATTTTATAAACTGAGATTTATTTTTTTAAAATAGTAGTGGACATGGACAAATCCACCTGTCTGGTTTCTGGTAATTTTATGAACTCCAGACATAAATGTTGGCTGCGTCATTTTCTCTCCCACTCATCTTTCTGACATCTCATCTTTTGTAATAAAGTTAAAGTCCCATTAACCCCCCAATCCAACCTCTTAATGCTGAGTGTCAACCTAGGCATTGGGTCCCATTTTTTCAAGGTCTTTGGTATGACCCGACCGGGATTTGAACCCCGATCTCCCAGTCCCGGACACTCTACCACTAGGCCACCGGAGCTGGTCAGCTGAGCTGGTAATTTGTAAACATCTACAACGAACACAATAACACCTAATTTTGCACATAAACAATAATGTATTTTGCTGCTTTCAGGATGTCAGTGCATCACTGGTTGTCACCAAAGCATGCACTCTAGTCTGCAATTTATTTTTTATTATTTTTATTTATTCTTTATTTAACCAGGAAGGTCCCATTGAGATTAAAACCCTCATTTTCAAGGGAGTCCTGGCCAAGAGGCAGCAAAAGTTACAGTTACAACATATATATATTTTTTCAGTTACACAGACATGTTATGTACAGAATTACAGAAGGCAGTTACAACACAGGGTATCTCTCTCAAGGGCTCTCAGTCTGGTTTTAAATGTATTCAAGGAGATAAGCTCGGTTAGTTTCCAGTTTTCCTGCAGCCTGTTCCATGCAGAAGGAGCAGAGTGAACAAAAGCCCTTTTGCCCAGTTCAGTGCGAACAAACGGAACAGAGTAACAACTGATCGTTTGCACGCAGACTGAGAGAAGTTACACTTCTCCGTGAGATTAAGTTACAGATGTAGTTGGGTAGTAATCCAAGCATGGCCTTGTAAATGAAAGTGTACCAATGTGCCAACCTCCTGGTGGACAAAGAAGGCCATCCCACTCGAGAATACAATTCACAATGATGGGTCAGTGGTCTACAGTTAGTAATAAACCTCAGCGAGGCATGATAAACCACATCAATCTTACCAAGACACTGAGCTGAGGCATTCATATACAAAAGGTCTCCATAATCCAGAATAGACAGAAATGTTGCAGTAACTAGTCGTTTTTTTGCCTCAAAAGAAAAACACAGTTTATTTAGAAAAAAGAAACCCAGTCTGAGTTTGAGTTTCTTCACAAGATTATCTATATGGGGCTTGAAGGAGAGGGAGTCGTCGAACCAGACACCAAGGTATTTATATGTGTGGACCACCTCTATGATATTTCCCTCCAGAGTGGTCACTGGGGGCATACGTAGAGGTCTTTTTTTAGAGTTTGAAAACAACATTAGTTTAGTCTTGTCAGCATTGAGGACCAATTTTAACTGCAGAAGTGTTTGTTGGACCTCATTAAAAGCTTTCTGTAAGAATTCAACAGCTTTAGTGGGAGATGTTCCAAAACAGTAAATGATTGTGTCATCAGCGTAAAAGTGCATATTAGCATCCAACACATTTTGTCCTATGTCATTAATATACATAATGAACAAGAGGGGTCCCAAAACTGAACCCTGTGGTACTCCCTTGTGGACACTCAAAAATTCAGAGGACAACCCATCACATTTAACACATTGAGTTCTGTCCTTCAAGTAGTCTGTGAACCATGAAATCGCATGTTCAGACAATGGAATAGAAATAGGTTTCAACAATAATATCAAAAAAATAATACATTGAGCTACTTTTAACTAGACGTTGCAATGTTTAAGACAAAGATTTTTATTAGACAGATGTAACCCTATTGAGCTATTTTTGATGCTTGCATGATTATAGACACCACTGGCAGAAAGATAATCATTACAGGAACAGATCAAATCTATCTCTCCTCTGAATTAACTGTTAAAGTTATGTTCCCTCTAAATGTAATGCCATTTACTCTGTTTTTTTTAAGTTAGCGTTTATACCCTCTCTCCCCGTGGATCCACTTGGGAGACATTTTGGTTCATTTTTCCAAATACCACACATAATTTCAAGCATGAGAAGGAATGAGGATTTCTGCTACTCTTCATAAGGAGTCAGTAAATTTGGTTTTATGTTACAAGAATGTCCTTTTTTAATAAGCACACATGCTACTGCAGTAAAGCAGAGTCTGAATATTACTTGATAGAACAATGAGGCAGACATTCACAGAGTGTTAAATGCTTAACAGACTGCCAGGAGTCACTTCCACCCTCCTGGTTTCTGTGAAAGCAGTAAAACAAACTGTCTGTAGCTGTCAGTGGGAGCTGGTGGTCCCTTATTACCTGAACCAGTGATCCATTGAGGCCTCAGCAGGCTCCATTTGTGTTCAAAAGCTGAATAAACATCCCAATTTTATGCTCACGTTCACTATATGGTATTCATGTTTTTTCATGTAAATACACCCAGAAATAATCTGCTTTAGCAATTTGATTCAGTTGTGGCATAGTGGCATTGGTTTACAGCTTCACCTTTAGGCTCTTTTCAAAGATACTAGGTGTACAAAGATGAGCTGAAGAGCTATTTAATGTCCAATGGTTGATTCGTTTATGGTCGGATATTGCGTATGGAGCAACCACGTCTGAGATGTTGCAGTTGATCTTGGCTAAGTGTCTCTCATCAGAGATGCCAAGCTAAATGACGAGCTGTCACCACTCCTTCTCACTTCACTGAAAACTTGGCTCCAGAATTTCTAACATCTCTTTAACCTCAAATGTTGTGCTTCTTAAATTAGAGAGGCTGGTAAGGATGTAAGAAAATATCGATACACTGAAGTATCGCAATATTTTTTGTTACGATACTGAATCGATATTTAAAAGCAGTGTATTGCCCCCGGTATTGTGATATATGTCATACCACCAGATTCTTTACAATACAGACCCCTAGAGGCAGGTGGCATTCTTGGTTCTGGAAAAAATTATTGCAGATCAACTTCATAACCACCTTAAGACCAATAACCTGTTTGAAAAGTTTCAGTCTGGATTCCGCACTGGCCATAGCACAGAAACAGCCTTGGTTAGGGTCACAAATGACCTCCTGATGCTCTCTACTGATCCCACTGGACCCAACAGCTGCTTTTGATACAGTTGACCATAACATTTTCCTTCACCGCTTGCAGTACACTATTGGCCTTTCAGAAAATGCCCTTGCCTGGTTCTCCTCATACCTAACTGGTAGAACCGAACATGTTGCCCTGGGCCAAACAAAATCATACGCCCATGAAGTCACCTGTGGTGTCCCTCAGGGCTCTGTTCTGGGCCCCACTTTATTCTCCATCTACATGCTTCCCCTTGGAAATATCATTAGCAGACATGGCATATCTTTCCACTGTTACACAGACGATACTCAGCTTTACCTCAAGACACCAACCACCTTCTCTGCTCCTGTGCTAACATCTACAATAAAGACTTGTCTGGAAGACATAGAGGAGTGGATGAAGCTCAACTTTCTTCAGTTAAACAGCTCTAAGACAGAAGTTATTCTAGTTGGCACACCACATCAGCTCCCCAGAACCAAACTCCGCAGCATGGGTGATCGGGCCTTTTCATCTGCTGCTTCGAGGCTGTGGAATGCCTTACCCATCCACCTGAGAGCCCCACAAACTGTAGATGCTTTTAAACGGAATCTTAAGACTTATCTTTTCAGGGAAGCCTTTTGTTAAGTACATTTTTTAAACGTTGTAGCACTTTGAGATTGCTAAAATATAAAGTGCATTACAAATAGAATTCATTATTATTATTATTATTTTTATTATTGGTCACAGTAGTGCAATGCTGAAACATGCTAACTAAACTGAAGTGGAAGCTGTAGAAATTATTGTTTTACCTAATTGTTTTAATTGCATTCATGTGATACATACTATATTGAACCGTTCTACTAAATCTGTGCAAACTTTGATCGCTAGCTGCCAAAAACATGAGCAGCGGTGAATAGGGCTGGGTACCGAAACTCGGTACCTCTTTAGTACCTACTGAAAACTTCTGGTAGATACTAAAACCATGCGAAGTTTCTATTCTTAAAGAGCTTCCAGTTCTTCTTCTCTGCTTTCCTGCAGCTAAACATAAACAGCTTATTAACATCAATAAAAACAACCTGCTGAAAGCATATTTCATGTTCCAGGACAAACTCAATCACCAATAAATGAAAACAAAGAGTATTTTTGAAATGATTTTTGGTTTTGACGTTAGAAACAGTATTAAACTTGAGTAAAATAACCCAATTCACCGACAGGTTGTAATAACAGCACAACTGAAATTATTTTACAATATTCTGGATAATTTTGACTGAAAACATAAACCACACATCATTAAAAACAGATTCTCATCACTGTCTTGTTTTTGTTTCTGGCCATGCTTCGCCTGTCAGTCTGGAGTTTGTTTGAGGACAACCTGCTTTGAAGGATCATTGAATTCATTTTGAAATATCTTTATTTTCATTCACTTACCTGCCTCAGGGATCAGGCTTTTATTTCAGTTCTATACTTCACAAAGGTCCTTGACATCTGGTTACGTTTATATGATTTTTTTATGTCCCTATTTGCAGTTATTTGTAAAGCTGTGATGCTTCCACAGTCTTCAGAGTTTTATAACAAAGGTGGTGTCAACTGTTGGTGCAACATTCTGTCTGATTATTTCAAGTTAGAAAGGCTACAACTGGACTTAAGACCATTAATACCCAACTATTCATTTTATTGGATGTATTTAATCCTTTAAACCTGATACAAGAAATTACAATCAGAAAACAATTTTACTCAAAAGATGAGTCTGTTCATTGGCTAATATCAACAAAACAATTATAAAATCATTTTGTTTCATAAATATAAAGTATTACAACAGTCATAAAATCAACAAACTCATCTCCTGCAGTACGCTGATTTTCCCCAGTGAGGCAGAAGACGTTGGAGGAATGTACTCACCCTGTTAAAGAGTTTGAGGTCCAATAAACTTAGGAATATTTGGGGCAGACGTGACACATTTGGCATTAGAGGGTTAAGGGTCAATGATACATTACATCATTTGTTCCCATCAAACCTTAACTGTTCCTGAGTTTGATGCATATTCACCTAAATCTGGCTCCAGGAAACGAACAAAGAACGTATTTACCAAGCATCCACTCGTGCATTGCAGTTAATCATTCCTTAAGTGACGCAGGTATTCCCGGACAGAAATGTGCCATTGTTTTTAAAACATTCTCCTCTTCTGTGAGTCAAGCCTGCATGGCGTCCTTATTGTATCACAAGTGATGCTAGCTGCCCTGCTGTGCACTCTTTGGTGCCTCATAGTGAAATGAACCCCGTTAACCCCATTTATCTTCAGTTTAACAAAGCTTGTTGGTGTGTAATACAGGAGTGAGCTGTGGTACCTCCAGCTGTTTATGAGACTATTTCTCAGGGAAACTCAAGATTCTAATGAAGTCACCTAACTACTTTACTCTTTAGAGACAAACAGAGAGATTAAAGTTTTATTGTGGATACCCAGAGATTTCTTGAAATAATTAAGAGCTGGATTTTTAATTGGGTCCATATTTCCTTCCGTTTTTATTCAAGCGTAGTTAGCTCCCATCTCTTTTAAATGGAAAGAAAGAAAAAAAAGAAAAAAAAAATCCTTTAAATCAGGAATTTACTAAAAGAAAACAGAGAAAGCGAAGTTTTCTGTGCTTAAGGAACCTATCTTTCAACCTTCACCATGAAACGTTGCCAGATGAATCCCTGAACTTGACATGCACTGGATTTCTAAAACACTCATAAAAGGAAATTACCCACCCATCACCTCCTGAGTGGCACGACTACCCACAACCACCACTTCCCCCTTGATGTCATCAGTGACGCCCGTCTGAATCTCATTGTACATGCCCATCGCCCTTTATTTCCGTGGGAGGTAATGGGCAAAAAGGAATGGGAAAGGGACTTTTCTTTGAATGAAACTCATTATCCATGCAATGGGAAACAAAAGAGGAAGCGTCAAGGGCTGACTAATTTTGTACGGGATGGAGGTACAACTCCCTGGTTAATAAAAAAGGGCAGTATAACTCTTCCAGTCATTGTTTTATACTTTCCGGAGGTGAATGTGCTGAGAAACACCCTCCGTCACCATGTCACCACGTACACTGTTCAGCTGAGTCAATCTGTCAGATCAGCTCATAGAAAGATTATACAAAAAATAATAAACATAAGAAAGTAATAATAAGGTGTTTTTGCAGTTAAACACATTTAGAAAAATGTTCATCTTCACCACTTGACCAATCCCTGGTGTACAAATGCTAAATACTGAAGACTATTGGTCTCCAAGTGAAAGGTTAACCAGCTCTGGTGGCCTAGTGGTATGAGTGTCCACCCCGGGACTGGGAGATCGGGGTTCAAATCCCGGTCGGGTCATACCAAAGACCTTGAAAAAATGGGACCCAATGCCTCCTCGCCTGACACTCAGCACTAAAGCAGCATTCCGCTACTTTGCAGTTATATGGTCTCTGTCGCCCTCTGGAGGCTTGCTGCGTAACGTCACTGTCGTAACATTAAATCTCTCTCTCGGGCATAAGAGGCATGTTTACATTCCTAATGTCAGGCAAAACAACGAAAACAAACTTTTCCACCTCCACACATTGAATAAATAGTTTTATCAGGACTGTATAACAACTTTATGCCCGACCAAACACAATAACCCTGGTGAAATCATGTATTACTTACTTAGCCATTAGCAGCACAGCTAGGTTAGAGTCCGTAGTTCATGCTGTTCTTTCTAAAAGAGCTCTCCAGCGAGGAAAAGACGGCCCAATAATAACTCTGGTCTTTGCTCTTGCTCTATCACGTTCTCTTTTTCTTTTCCTATATTCCTCTGAAAAGGGATTTCTAGCTTTCTTTGGTGAATCTGCTGCTGCTACAGCGAGTCTACGTTAAACAATTATGGCAAGCCAAAGGGATAAAAAAAATGCGCGTTCTAAACTCGCATTATGTCCGCCAAAACGCTCGTTCAAGACGTGCGTTTGGGCAGACATAATGCTCGCTTTTAGAACACGTGAGTTTTTTTCCCCTTTGTTGTCAAAATGTGCATTCAGGATGCGCATTTTGGCTGACATAACGTACGTTTAGAACGCGCGCTTTTTTTATCCCATTGGCTTGCCATATATTGCCGTAAAACGACACCCAGTCAGTACTTCCGGCGGCTACCTGAAACTCAAAAACTGTATACTGCGGTAAACAGACGTGGGACCCCCCAACACTATCACAGGTATGAAAATGAACATAATAGATGATAGTATGACGCAAAAACTTTACAAAAAAGCAAAGTTGCGGAATGTTGCTTTAAGGGGTTGGATTGGGGGGTTAAACCACCAAATAGTTCCTGAGCGCGGCCACAGCTGCAGCTCACCGCTCCCCACCATGGGGATGGGTCAAATGCGGAGATGTAATTTCACCAGTGTGTGATCATGACTTGGGACTTTAACAAATGAACGCAACCTACTTTTTTTTCTTCTCTTTCAGCCTCTTCCTTCAAGGGTCGCCACAGCGAATCATCTGTCTCCATTCAGTCTTATCTTCTGCATCCTCTACCCCTCACACCAACTAACTTCATGTCCTCTTTTAAGTTAAACAGAAACTTGTGTTTGTGTGTTGCTGTTGAACATGGCTGTATGAACGACCTACATGTGTATACCGATTTCTGGTCAAGCACATTTAATCTGTTGAAACATTTTTCCTTTAGATGAAAGGAGTAAAGGGTGCCCAAGATGTTGTAGAAATCACTCCAGTGTTCTGTCTTTGTTTTTCTTAACATGTAAGACATCAGAGGTAAATATATATGCAAGTTTTAGATGTGATAAAGACCATATAATGTGTTTATTGTCTAACAGGCCAAAATTTAAAAGACGGTGTAGTCAGTGCTTTTTACAAGGCTGTAAATGGATATTGTTTTTTGTGAAACCACTAAGGGATTGCCACTTTGTCGGTAATTTTCTGTCCAAAACGAGGCCTCATTTAAAACCCCAACAAGCTAGTGACATATATGTAGTAACGTTAGAACTTCCTGAAACCATCAGAAATGTCCTTTACATTTCCAACAATGTTGAAGCACGCAAAACAAAGCCTTGAATACTAAATAAATGTAAAAACATTATCTTTGCAGTTATGGCCATCCTGATTGACAGTCAAATTGATCCGTACCTTTGGTTTGGCACCTCAGCTATGCACCTTTGTGTAAACCTGGGAGCCAACATCTTAACATGGGAGGGTTGCCAGGTAATAAAAGACTTTCCAAGAAAAATCAATAGAAAAGGGTTCCTTTACTAGTTTTTTTCCCTGAGTACTGGAAGCTGAAAAATCAGCAAAGTTTCAGAGATTGTGGAACGCAGACTCAAAGTTGGCAGAAAAATCCCTCCACGGCTCCAACAGGCAATCCTCTTAAATCCTCATTTCAATACACAAAGCAGCAGGTATAATACACAGTGGAGGAAGAAATGACTGCAAGGTTAGGAGAGCAAGGTTATCTTGTATTTTGATTAATCCCCTTAGTCTTTCTTTTGCTGCCAAGGTTTATATTATCTTAATTGCTAACGTAACAGTAGCCACTGTGATTGGAATCAGTGTCAAAAACAAAGCGGCCGCTCTGCCTTGAGCGGCTCTACGTTTTTGTTGGATTTGTCATATTCTTCCAATATGGCTTCTCCACAAATTTATGCTAAAATCTAAAGGAAGGAGATGTGCAACCTCAGCCTTATGAGAGGTAGGATGATGACAATAAAGCACCTTGTTTAAAAACTATATCTGCCTTTTTAGCTTTGAGCGTCTTTCTTTTCTTAGTAACCACGCGTTGTGCTGAGCATATGGGAGGCTCCTTACAGGAATATGAGTTTAAAGAGGGGGAAACAAGTTTCAGAAACAAGAGTGGCTCTGTGCAGCCCATTCATTCATGGCAGGTACCTGTGTCTCCAGCCAAACATCAAATAAGGAGGTAATAATTAGTCATACATCATTAAATGTACCATAATTTACTGTTCTCCTTTCCCTTCTGCTTTAATAGCTACAAAAGTAATAGATTTTACAGAAGGGAAATTATTTACCATGGTTCTAATGGTTCTTCCTGAATCCTTTTGAGAGGGAAATAACACAAAGTATTCCTGAAGGATGATTAGATGGAAAGAAATGGAGAAATGGATAACGTTGAGCTCCAAACAAAACCCCAGATCTGTGTGAGGCATTCATCACTCCTACTGCAGACCCCATGTAGAAGATCAGCCAGAGTCCCAGTGGTCTTTGTACGTTTT
>SSNS01000914.1:23034-56459 GCA_006937985.1 Aphyosemion australe
AAAAAAAAAAAAAACAACAGCAAGAATGCATATAATGCAAATAATGCTGAAAAAAGGATGTAGCCCAGGAGTTGGTCAGACACCCTGGCTGTGTGTTGTTTTATGATGGGATTGAAGAATGGATTCTTTTTTAGGCTTCATGTAAAATGACACAAGATGAGGATCACACAATGAAGCTACTCTGGTTTGTCCCAGACTAACTTTGGGAGCAGCTTTGAAGCCTGGTAGGGATCAAAAGAACAGGTTGATTTGGCTTTGACAACTAAACACCTGTTTGTGAGCAGAGGTCTAAAGCTCGCATTAAAGATGACTGGATTAAAACAAGGTCTTTCAGAGGTCATGCAATTGCAGAAATGTTTTTCCTCTCTTTGTCTCTGTTGATTGTAGTCTGAATATAACCTCATTTATGCCTCGCTGAACTGTTCCAGCGAAAGCCTTTAATGAAAGGAGGCACTTTGAAGCACCAAAAAAGGACAGATTTGTTCTTTCCAAAGGCCCACAGACATCCCACATCCCATCTGACTGACAAAAAGGACCAATCAATCAGAGGGCTGCAACAAAGAGCTTCTCTGTTTACACTGTCAAACCGGGAACACAAGAGACTTGTAACTGCTAATTGTAACTGCCAGAAATGTGCTTTAATTTCAACTTCACACCAGTCGTCCTGTGGAGACTTTCCGCTCTGAATACACTTCATCCACATGGATGGTGAGAGAGGTATTGGTTTTCTGAGATATTTGCTGAATAACCTCTGATTTCCTGTGTGAGACATGAATGAACCCAAAACTAGTAATGAAAGCTACACAAACCATTATGATAGCCTAGAATATGTTTGGTTGCTTGTGTGGGTATTTTAAGAACAATTGTATCCCTGCTCAGAGCTTGGTGGTAGCAAGGCTCATCATGATGGTCAAAAGCTTTGGTTACAACCCATGTTGAAATAGCATTATGCTAGCTGGTTTCATGTAGCTGTATCCAGATAGATTACTAGAAGCATAGCAGCATCACGACTGCCTTAACTCTGAAGGAGGCTTACCAAGTTTGCTGGAATGTAGCCATGCTCTATTAGGTCATTAGGTCAGGGGTTACCAAAGTTGGAGTTGCACTACACTGGCAGAGGAGTTAAGTGTCCGACCCATAACTGGAGAGTTGCAGGTTCGAGCCCCGCTCAGTCTGTCGCAATTGTGTCCTATGGCAAGACAATTCACCCTCCTTGCTTGCTATTGGTGGTCGGAGGGACCGGTGGCACCTGTTTGGCAGCCTCGCTTCCGTCAGTGTGCCCCAGGGCAGCTGTGGCTACATTGCAGCTCATCACCACCAGCGTGTGAATATGTGGTTGTGTGGGTGACTGAGTGTCTTGTAAATCGCCTTGAGGGGTTGTAGAACTCTAGAAGGTGCTCTATAAATACAGGCCATTTACCATTTTAAGTTGTGAAAAATCAAAACGGGGCGTCTTGAGATGATCTTGGGTAATCATGTAAAACTAAAAAATATTTGCTATTGGTAAATTTTCACTAAAAGTTAAATAAAAGCAAATATAATATTCACAAGTGGATATAAGTATAATAAGATATTCATAAGTGGGTATAGTTAGTTTATCACAAGTTGATGTTGATGGTGTTTTGATCCTGCTTGTGTTTATTTAGCTTTTTTAAATGACTGCAGGTTCAGCCAGTGAGTTTTCATAGGTGTGAGTCTGAAAAAATTGGAAACCATCGATGTGGGTAAATTGTGTATTAGAGTCATCATCCACGCTTAACAACTTGGTTTGTTCTTAATCTTAATTGAATTGTTAAAGTGGTACTTTGCAGTGGTCTCTAGTAGGAATGAATGCAATGTAAGTTGGATTGGTGGGGGTTGGCAGGATTTGGAGTCTTATTTCCTGATATTTAAACATCTCGCCTCTGATTGGCTAACAGCAACACGACTCTACCACTGACTCCGTTTGCTCTGCAGCATTGATCTTTCATCTCCACAAATAACACACGCCTGGAGGAGTTCTGCCGTGTTGTNGGAGTTGCTAATGCTAACGGTTAGCTTCTGCTAGTCAAGATGTTCTCTTCAGTTTCCTGGATGCCAAACCAACAACAGCTCCCCCGTCACGAGTTAAACATGGTGAGTCCATGAATTGTGGTGGGCGGAGGGACCGGTGGCCTCGTCTCTGTCAGTGCGCCCCAGGGCAGCTGTGGCTATTTTGTAGCTCATCCCCACCAGCGTGTGAATGTGCGTGCGAATGGGTGGATGACTGATTGTGTTGTGAAGTGCCTTGGGGGTGGGGGGAACGGGAAGTGTAGAACTCTAAGAAGGCGATATACAAATACAGGCCATTTACCATTGAAGTGACAGTGTTCAAGTGTCAGGATTTTCAAATCCTAGAATTTCACCGTCGATTTTCTATCAGAAGCTATTGCAGGAGATAGGTGGAAGAGACTATTTTCATGTTCAGCCTGCATGACAAACTCAGAGTGACTGATTCTAATAAAAAATATTTAATAAATAAAAATATTTTCAGTGAAGTACCACTTTAAGTTTTGGTAATATTCTTGGATTTTTCTTTATGCATTATTGTCCCTAGATGTCCTCCACAATCCTTGTTTCCTACTTATTTACCATCTGTTATTCATTAATAATCAACACACCTGTTATTCAGCATGATGTCTGCATGTGAGATGGAAGGAAGCATTTTCAAAAGTACTTGAAATTTGATCAATACTCACTTGGTTAGCACTCATATTAGTAAACTGCCATTACAACATTTGATTCTAAGCTAAGCAAGACTGGTTTGTTATGCTTCAGATCTATAATTTAGGGGTCGAATTCACAGCACATTTTCACAAGTTTATAGCCACGGTGGCTTTGATTTCACAACAAATGCCAAAGTCTTCTGTTTCTGTTTAGAAAGAACAACCTAGAGAAAGATGACATACTGTATTTCTCTTTACCAAACTGAGGCAACAATGTGGTTGAATTCTGCACTCCAAGCTGTTGAGGGGGAAAAGAAGGTCTTTATTCACACCACAGATGGTAAACAGTTATTGAGAAACTCTTCTAACGGCAGGTTCAAATATCCTGAACAAGCAGAATTTTGTTCAAACTGAGCTGTCCACTTAGCCTCATAATTCCCAACTTTTTTTTTACATTTTAAGTTATTTAACCTTAATAATATATTACTAAAGGGTGAGTATTTGCAACTTTTGTCACTATTATTACTATAATTATACAGATTTACCTCGATTTACGTAGTTTTATGTCATTTACCGTCCCTCTTGCTTTTATCTTTAGCTGTCCATCTTGTTTTGAACAAATTACCCCGCTAGAGACTTCAGGGCAAACATCACTACTGTAGTAACCATCTGGCTTCAATGAAACGGTTGCTGTGTGAGGTAGCAATAGCCCAACATCTCATAACTCTACTATGTTTACTTACTAGAGAACATAAGACGTTTTTTTTCATTAATCTAATCTCAAAAACCGAACTCCTGAAGGCATTTTCCTGTTGTTGTAAACACTTTCCCCAGTGATAAAACCACAAATTCAATGACTACAATGGCCAACAGATTTGAGTTTTTTTTATAACTCAAGTGTGTGTCTTAAAAATGCCTGCATAAAGCCTCTGTGTTCTTATTCTGCACATAGAAATGGATAACACACACTGAAGAGATTCAAATGGTAGTAAGTAGGTTGGATAGCTGCTCTGATTTTAAAATCTCACCTAAAACCAGTGCTTAATTTGCAAATCAAACGTTACCGGAACGAAAGTAGTGATGTCGGACCAAAGTTCACTAGGGACAAAACTGATGCCGGATCGCGCGTGGGGGGGGGGCAACGCCGGCTCATGATTAATGGAGTCAAAATGTTACAACTCTGCTTTAGTGCTGCAGAAATGTTACAACATTATGAAATGATCTCATCACGTGTTTGTACTCCAGCTTCCTTAAATCTTCCGCTGCCCAGATCAATATATTAGGATGACTTTTACATGAGTGAGGCTGCAGCATGCTGGTGGCCATTTCTCACCAGAAAAAAGTATTTATGTTGTTAATATTAGGTTTTAACCTTTCATTTATACAGCTACTGGTTTTAACGGAGTTAAATACTGGCGGTGGTTATGTTCAACTCCGAACTTGACTTGAAAAAAAACACGACGAGCCTCGGGGGAAAATCTCTAAAGGCTGAAAGGAGGTAAATCTGCTACAGTCCTCGACAGAAAACCGTGTTATTCAGTGGTGATTTTGTTAGATTTGACAAACTTTAATCTCAAAGCCGCTGCTCGTGAGCGCCGTGCGGGTGCGACGCTGCCAAAGCGTCTGTTTCCGCGACTGTGATTGGTCAAATGACTACACGCTAAAACAAAGATCGTTTGTGAACAAGATGAATCCTTCTTTCCCTTATTGACTGTTGAAACCAGAACGGCTTATTTGGCTTAAAAACGGCGATTTTGCCGAAAAGCGATTGGACAAATGAACCACTCACCCGAAAGTCTCTGACCAACACAGCGTCCTCGTTTACCCATTGTAATCACGAGTTAACGGATCCTAGCAGACAATTACCGGAACGCGTCCATTCAAAATAAGACAGTTCCCGGATCCTGTTCCGGCAAGATCCGGCTCAAATTAAGCCCTGCCTAAAACCATTTGTTCTTTGTAGAGAAAAGTACTTAAACCATCTCAGTTTCCCTTCTGTGATGGGATAAGATACACTTTAACTACAACTAATAACAATTTCTGTGATAATTTGCCAGGAAACATGAAAACTTGCTCTGTGTGGAATTATGCTAAAGCTATCCTATTTGGCTGCAACTAGTTTGAGACATAAGATTGCGGTAAATTTTCATTTTGATCAATTGTTTCAGTCGTTTATCTATGAAACATCTTCCTGCCACCAGCCAAGGAGGCCCAAGGTGCTACATGATGAGGAGACAATAACACAAAATCTTCATTCGGAACGGCCATGAATTGGTACTAATGATACTTTTTCAACATATATGATCGGGACACATGGTGTGTATGACTACTGAGAACAAATAGCCTTTTTGTGTCATGCTCAATGTGTGAGAGTTGGCAGCCCTGGATGAAGGACTATATGAACCTGTCAGAAACTGTTTTCCCACCTTAGACATAAGATATTATTAGGAATAACTTTGTTACTTAGGTCGATTTAAATTCAACCCTGTAATGGGACAGTTTCATTCCCATATGACTGTAATTATAAAAGATTTTCAGACAAATTTTTGAATGACCTTGGTAATCACCTGTACCTTTTGTAAAATAACATATTGTGCGTGTATTTTACTTGATTTTAAATAATATTGACTTCAGTAGGATATGGCAGCTTACTATAAAAATGGTGTATAAATTATGAAAATGTTAACATTGGTTTAGGCTTTTCAACAAATAAACTGTTTAACTAATATTTCCTATTATCAGAAAATGTATGAAAATGTACCAAGTAACAGGGTTGAACTCACTTCTGCATTTGATTTAGCCATCTGGCATGTGAATAAAAGGAGCAAAACATTTGTGGATAACTGACCGTTTAACAACAGTCAAACGTCAGCCCCATAACAATGATAAAATCCAGTAACAGTTTGTTGTTACAGGGTTGAAGATCTTAGATCAAAGTAGTCATAAGTCAACATTAGCTAGCATGCGTAGCATCATATAAGAATAGGAAAACAAGAAATAATATATTTTTCCAAATTAATAATTAGATTTAAAAACACAATCATAAAATATAATTGATGCATGTTACAGTGTTGAAAGGTTGAGCTTGATGATCTCAGTATGATGATAACAACAAGATATTGTTCCTACCTCTCTTTACTGTATGAGCGGGAAAAGACTTGAGTGATGTCACTTCCTGGCTGCAGAGGAAGTTTGACTGGGGGACATGATTAAATTGTACAATTTTATAGATCATTTTTTTCTCATATTTTTTTGTTGGGTTAAAGGAAACTGCAAGTTGGTATTCATTTGGTTTAGTAGACACCTTTGTTTAACATAACATGGCCATTGTAACACCATTCTTTCCATGTAGCAGCTTGTTGGATTCTCTCCTGGGTGGTAAGTTGAAGTAACTCTAGTAATGTGAGAACTTCAATTAAAAAAACTACCTTACTTTGATATTGTTGGAAAATTTGTATTTGTATTTGTACCATTCCTCTCCCCTGCACTCTCTGCTTACTACGGAGTAACACATGGGAACACCCTGGATGTCTACAATAGTTGACAACAGATCCTGGGTCAGTCAGGAGCGCTACAAATAAACGCAGATTTGACGATCATGTGATCGCATTGTTCCAAAAACAGTAGCTCGTTCAGCCCTAATTTAGAGCCACATGTCAAAGCTGATGCTTTAAACAGTTGTTAGTGTTATAAATAGCAAAAAGGTACGGGAATTTAACTTTCCATACAATTGCAGGACTTTCAGGGATCATTTTCTTTATAACCAGCTCAGGTAATCCCACCAGGCCTCGGCAATTGGACAAAACAACATCATTAATGTTTTATGCTACAATAAAGTGTAGAAAACAGGAACTTTTTTTTTGTATTTCAATGCCAAAAAGCGGCCCTGAGACTGCAAATCAAAGACTAGGAGTACATACTGCTGAGTTAGTGATTTTGTAAGCATAACATTTGGGGGAACGGCAAGGGGAGAATTGCGCCTATGTACATATTCATCCAAATAATCACTCCAGCCTGCATCTCAGCTGTAAGTGCTTGTGGGGCCCCTTGAAAGGAGCACGACAGGCCCCTTGTCTAAACAGAGTGGAGAGAACACGAGGCCCTACGGAGTGTCGACCGTCACGGGAAGCATTCAATCCTGTTGTGACACACTCACCTCGGCCTATCCAGATTCCCCCTGATCTTAGCCTCACATATGGACGAGAGTCCAAAAAAGTCCAGACAGAAACACAAAGAAAAGGAGATTGAGCCAAAAGCGAGACAGTGGACGGGAAAGAAGAAAGGGAAAAGAATGAGGTGGGATGATGTAGCATCACTTGCCGAACAAGATACATGGAAAACTGGCCCCCTGCTTCTTCGTACGTGACTTCATACCCAAAGTCTGGATTCCTCCTGACCTGCAGATGTGCTTCAAATGTGACAAGGCCACTCAAATGTGTGATATTAAAGTGATATTTCTAATTTCAAACAATGTCTAAATAAATATGATTGCAAGGATCCGGATCGTTTTGGTGAAGCTACAGGAACCAAGAACAATGAAAGGTTCTTCACTTTTTCCACCCTCGTGAACTCAATTTATTTTTATGACTATTTTTGCTGTTTGTGCTCGTTTTCTAAATCAAGGGTGTCGGAGGTAATATGCTCCTTTTTTATTGACACCAGAGGCATTATTGGCTCAGGAAGGGCATTACTCAAAAGATTTCACACCTGGCAGAGTTACACTTGCTGGCATGATATGGATTTTAAGAACTCCTTACTGTGCTGGGCCTTAAACGTAATCGCAGCTTTAAAAATGGAGCCAATCCTCACGGAAAAGCTTTCATTTCTCAATTTGCCAGCCTTTCTTTGTGAGACTCAAGCCCTAATGAAAGAAAAATCCCCCTTGTATAACAGTTATTTGATTATTTTCCACTTTTGGAGGTGATAGGACCTTGCTACAGCAAGTGTAGTCGAACATGAGCGCAGGCGAAATGAGGCCAGCAGATAAATGATGTAGCATCACTTCATTCCAAAGGTAAAAATGAAGCATAGCCTCAGTCTGCTGTAGGCCTGGAAGCAACTTCAAAGTGAAATAAAGTCTTAAAATCTTCAACGGGGAAGAGGAGACTTAATTGAGGACATATCATTTCCAGATGGCCAACAGAAATTGGTGAGAGATGATTAAAACTGCAATGGAAATCCTTGAGCCAGATAGTTGCCACATGCACCAAGCTCAATTAAACTGCTCCAATTTTTATACTTCTTCCACATGTAGCAACAACCTTTATTCTCTTATGTCGCCCCAAATAATTTCATAAAATACAGATACCATTTATGAATTCACGTCATGAAAGCTCTTTCAGATTTGGATATCAGGGAGGGTAAAATGTCGACTCAGTGGAGTAAAACTTATGAATAAATGACAATAAATGACATTTTTCACCAACTTTTGCCTTTCCTGAGAGCTCAAAACTCAATGTGGTTCATAGTTTGAGCATAGCTTTATGGAGGTGACGTGCTAAAAACATCTCAATGGTCTCGGAAAAGAAGGCATCCTATAAATACTTCAGGATATTGATCATTTTTCCTCCCAACGTCTGCGCCTTTCTTCCAGACAGCACTAAGGCTGCTGAATTTCACAGTTGCAGGGTTTTGCGGCTGACTGCAAGAACTCAAACAAGAAACAAATAAAACTGAGTGCAGCAGACCACAAAAATGACAAACCACTTTTTAGAGTATGCTCTGATACCCCTCCCTCCCCCTAACCGAGATTACTTTAATGAGGAGGAAAACAGACAGACGTACTTTCACAGCTCTCAGTAAGCTCAGGATGACATGTTGGTTGGTTTGCCCCCTTTTCCCAAGTTAACCCCTTAATTTCTATTAATATGAATAAATAATAATTTTAAAAAGATTTTTTTAAACTGAACTATCTGATGTTAAGCAAATAACTATAGAATAATACAGTTTTATTATAATGTGTTTTAATATTACAGAATAACAGTACTAAAATAATTAAATCAGCCCTTGCCACCTGTAGATCTTCCATCAGAGGGCAGTAGATATACATCAAACTAGATATGGGATGTTTGTGATGATGGTACTAATCCTGATACTCGATCTGGGTAGTAAATTAGTTTGATGCTAATTTGTGACAATAATTTTCAAGGGGTTAAATTGATTTGTCCCCAAAGGCAAGAAAAAAATGCATCAGGACCAAACCCTACTGAAGTTACTAATTTTAGAATATGTTTCAGAACTCCTTGATTTTTTGTGATTGTTTTCCTAATTCAGGGTAATAATAGCCATTATTTTAGATTGGGTTTTCATGTTTTTTCTTTTTCATTGGTGACTTCTATTAGCTTAAAATATTATCATTTGCCAGTGTCTTTTCATCTGAAATGATACAGTAGTAAATCATTTTTGTTAAACTCCCACTTCCAACTTTTCTTTGTATGAAGCTGCATTGTCATAAATAATCAGCAAATTTTACAGTAATGTCAGATTTTGAGTTGTCTGTGCAGCAGATAAATGTGAACAGTAATGTACCAAGCACGCAGCCTTGGGGTGCACCTGTTCCTGATGTGATGGTCTTGTTACAGATTTGTACAACAACCTGGAATCTTTTATCTAACTATAACTGCATTTTCTGTTAGAAGATACTTTAAAACATATGCTTTATCACAGTTAACTGATATTTCTACTTTCCTTATAGCTCAACAACATGAAATGCTGACAAATCTTCAAAACTGTGGGTTGCCATCTGTGTTATTGATCCTTTTACTTTCAATATGTTACTTTTAAGCTCTCCCTCTGCAAAAACTATTTCAGTAAACTAGTAAGTGGTTAAAGTAACACGAAACAGTTTTTAACACTTTAAGCTATTGTTTTAAAAGTGGGTTTAAGTGACTGTGTAAGAAGAAACTTGACCAACTTAACCTTGAACAGCACTCTACAGCCCTCTGCTCACCAGAAACCACACTTAACAGTTTTGTGGAGCGGGTAGGTGCCCCTTAGGTGGAGCGCTTTACCTGCTGTACAGCTGTTAGCTGTGATGCTAGCAGTTAGCTTTTTCAGTGTGCCAATCGTCAATTAAAAGCAAAAGAAGAGGAGAAAGAAGTTTGCTTTTTGTTGTCATCATGGCAGAGCCTGGAAGTAAAAGTATAGAGTAATGTTTTTGAAGGCAAAGCAAAGACTTCAAACCAGAGTGAACGTCGGTGCGTCCTACACTAGTTTGAGGAAGCTAAAGGAGGCTACAAAATCACGGACTGATGGTGACCTGGCTTTGTTGCTACTTAACTTGTAAGTAATAATATTTTTTGTCCAACAGTGTAGATATTTTTTGAGTTAGCTCATGTTAATGTTAGCTCGTTGTTAGCGCTAGCTACAGCAGGCTACAGCAGGGTTGTTTATGACAGTTGTAATTCTGCTTTCAACCAGCAGGAGGGAGGAGTGTTACATTAAGATGAACTAACAATTTTCCTCTGGCCTGGCATTCATACTGTCTCTGTTTGCTTTGCTACATGATTTGAGGCAGATGATAATGACTAATTCATGATGGAGCTAAACAAAATTAGTAGCGAATTAAAAGGTTTTTAAGGGACTGGGATTCACAGTTTGAGAAATTCAGCTTAAATATTTGTTCTGATTTTTACATTTGCTAAAAAAAAAATATCCAATAATGCAATCAGTGCTTGGGGCATAGCTTTAACAAATATTATGCAGGGTTATCCTCATCCCCCCTTCCTCTAGCCTTCATAAATGTTTTCTCTGTCTGTGCCTGTCTGTTGGTTTGGAGAATCTCACACAAATGAAACCAGAGTAAATTGTAAAGTCTTTGTGCTGACAGAGAACAAACTGGGTCACAATGTTCTATTTTTTCTTCTCTGTATTTAAAGCAATTGCTCTCATCTAGAAAAAGTACAACATCTGAAAAAAGAATTGCGCTGACATCTCACGATGCCAAATACCTAAAACCTTTCTGGCAGCACAGATTCTTTATATAATAAGGGGTCAAAGGTTGTTGTTGTAAATGTTTTCAAACTTATATAACAAAAATAATTTGTTTTATTATTTTTACCACACTTTTTAACAATCAGAAAAGTACTGCTTTGTCTCTGGTAGTTATTAGAGGAATTAAAGCCCACGTTTGGCCTGCAGCACACTAGCTGTAAAGTCATAATAAATAGTCATACCTGGCAAAGGGTATAGAGGTTCTGTTTGATAGGGGATAACTCAATTTGGTGATTAAAATATAGTATTGAATGTGCGATTACATTTTTGTGTTAATGTTTTGCAAGGGCGTTTTTTAGCCATTTTGATCAAACTTCTAAATGACAGATGAAACATTCCCTGTCAACAGCGCAGTTGTCTCTAGAAAGACAGGATCATTTTGGGTTAAAACGATTAAGAAGAATCTGCTTCTCTTGCTGTGTGTGTGACATTTTCTCCAGCCTTTGTGCGCTATTAAATGTTTTAAAATGGCTTATTGTTGGCAGGCTTTGCAAACCGGCGCCAGAGGGCATGTTGCGTCTCACTGGTCCTTTAAGGAAACAGGCACAGAGGAGGGCCAGCCTGACACGACAGCATCCCGCTGTGTCCTCAATGTGCGGCTCCAACCCACCTGGCACCACTTCAAAGCGCCTACAGTCTCACTCGAACACACATACATGTGTCTCTGATAGCTCAGTGTGTGTTGGGTTGTGCATGAACAGGGAGAATAAATGTGAGAGCAAAAACTGTGCTTTATATTCATTTCTTGCAAGAGTTTATTATGAAATACACTGATTATAGTCAGTGGTTCAACGTCCGTTTTCAGAGCATCCTTGGATCTCAGGAAAACATCACCAGACATCAGATCAAAGGGCTGTAGATGTCGGGCTTCAGAAAAAAAACTCTTTAGTAAGTATTTTTATCCCTGATACCTCATGATTCTTTGTCCACAAAGTCTGACAACCATAAGAAGAAGCAATGAAAAAATGTGACTTTTCCTGACATTCCTGCCCTCTTGTCTGAATGGCACAGTTCAGCAGATTGCTTCTAGGTACATTTTTCACACTAAATGAATGCTTTAAACTGAGCAGATATTTGAGAATTCCATGCTTTCTGCCCTGGCAGTCATTTATATAAACCTAGGCATTTTTCCCTTTGTATTGACTTAATTGGGAACAAACTTCCCCACCAAGAAGAGGATGCTTTTTGATTGACTGTCAAATGTGTAACTACCAGAATTCTAACACAACTAGAAGTCGGCTGGCATTTTGGCCTTTAAATGCAGGCTGGCGATGGCGTCATTGAGCAATACGGTTCAAGTGTGCTATAAGTTAACTCATATGAATTATTAAGGTAGGAAAATCTAATTTTAGTCCAAACCTTGAAAAGAAGTCTCTCTATTGTTCGCTGGGTGACTGACGTGGTTCCTTTCCACGGGGGTGTCTTCCGCATTGCTGTCAGAGTCTCAGCCACTTCCTACTGACCAGTGTTCATCAGCTTTCCCCTCTCCGCCCACAGCAGCATCATTTCTAATGCTTGTTTCACTGAGAATGTTCTTCAAAAAGCCATTTTAGCAGCTATTTTACACAGAATATGGCCAGAGTGAGCGCGCGCGAGCTGGAAAGTTGGTTGCTTAGCAATGGCGACGCTGTCTGTCATCCATGGGAAAAATTTACCGTGTAAACAATAGAGCCGTCAGGCTGACGGCTTTTGGGAGACAAAGACAAAAATAACCATATTTCTTTTTGATACATTATTTTATGGAAATAAAGGGCACACGTAAATAGGAAAAGTCAGGAAGCCAGGACAACATGAGATCCATCTAACTAAAGTTATTACTTATCAAAATATGAAAACAGTCAAAATCTAGTGTTAAAGCTGCTATGACAAATCTGCAAAACAAGCTAGCTTAAAACATTTTTTTCATGCCTCTTAACAATGTTCTAACATAGTATAACTATTAATATTTTGTAGGGATTCAAAAAAATTAAGTGGTTTTGTTGAATTTGTCCAAAAACCTCAGCCAATAACATAGCTCCATCCAAATCCAACTATTGGCCCATCCGGTTGTCTGTCTCACCGAACCAACTCACTTCTGCGGTTCCTCCATTCATTACGCGCTTGCGCATTTTGCAACAAAGCAACACTGGTGTGAGAGGTTCTCCGCTGAAACGGTCTAGTACACACCAGTTATTGAATGCAGGAAATGGAGACTAAAATATTTTTTCCATGATCACTTTAGCACCCCCTCCATCGCAGCGCCCCTATGCATTGCATACAGTGCATACCCACTTTTTGCACCGTCGCACAACAATATGACAGATCGAGAAACAGCCAGCGACTATCACTTCAGCTTTAGGACAAACTACCAGAGTCCCAAAAAGAAAAACTCCATTTGAAGTCACGGACAACAAAAATGTTTGGATGTAGAAAATGGCAACTGTTGTTTTGTGCTCTCTAGTTTACTGTAGCAATGCATGGTCCCATATCAGGGGGTGTGGCCTAGGGATGATAGCCAATGGGATGAGTGAGACTTCTGCGACTGTGTTTAAGTTGAAAAGCTAGCTTGTTTTGGGATAAATCCAAATATAAATACAATTGTTTAATGGGGTAAGAAGAGAGCTGTAATACAGTCTATCAGAAATTTGATCAGAAAAGATAAGATTCTACATATTATTAGGTGTTTTATCAGTAATGATGCTATTAGATTTGAGTCCCTCATGCATTTACTGCCAGAACGAGTCTGATACACATCAGATTAATTTTCCCATATGGGAATGATGCCAAATAGACTGATTTGCCCATAAATCACACCTTCATTGAAATAACACACACGCTGAAGCATTTGTAATCATTTATTAGTCCATTTTGGACAAGAAACCCAACATTATTAATGCACAGTGGTAAACACACTGAAAGGAGGAGCAGAGCTAAGTAATCAGTCTTGTTACACTGTATTTCCCTTATTGTTTTCTCACATTTGAAAAGATCCATGGACCTATATCCCCTATTTAGTCAAAATACAAAGAAATAAAAGAAAGCTCAAATATTTTTATCTCAAGAACAAAATGAAATTAAGTCCATTTCCAGGGACAAATGATCAAATTCCTTTATGAGGAACTTGCAACAAGAGTGTATTTATTTATCTCAAAGGCTACAAAAAATGTACGCTGGATGGAGGGGAGGAGGTTTTCCCCTGAGGGGATGTTGATGGGAGTTTGGCACAATTGGGTTGTGGGCTCTCCAGGAGCGGCATGTTCACAGAGAATTTCTCTGTGGCTCTTTATCTGTGGCCTGGCAGCAGATCAGTGATGGCCTTATCTCCATAATGGACACATGGGAGAGGACGCGACAGGAGAACACACTTAGCACAACAATGAATGACTGAGCATGCATACACACTTCTCTTTTTTTAACCTCCTTGTTCCTTCTCCTCTGTTTAGGTCAAAAATTTGGATGTTTCACTTCCTTTTTGCAGTCCCCTGGCTGTCTTTCTGCAATAAACAGATTCACTATCAGCTGTGTGGTACTTAAGAGGGTATTTTCTGAAAAGATTACTTACATATTTGGCTCTTTATGCAATTGCAATGAAAATGTGTAAATAAAACCTCAGAAGACAATTTTGACAGTCAAAATAGTCTCTTCAGATAAGGTTTTCCTGCTAGCTATGTTACCTGAAATAACAGTTGGAGTTAATGGCTCTGTGTGGCCAAAAACAGACTCAATGCGGCTTAACTGGGGGAAAATGGGAACGGTTTATAATATAATCAGGAAAAGCCTTGGCTGAAAGAAAATTGGGGGGAAAAAAGATGAGTCTGTCTGGGACACATTTAAAGTTGAGATGAGGACAAGACATATGAGGGCAAAGAAGAATGAAAGGCAAAGGAAGATGGACCAGAAAAAGGCCCGGCAAGGCCAAAAGTAATGAGCTAGATGAAGGAAGTGAGTAGATGAGGAAGAGTCCGGCCAACATAAATTGTTTTGCTCCGACCCCAATAAACCCACAGATGAGTCTGTGTGACGCTTTGGAGTTTGCGAGATGATCATACGAACGCAAGCCTTTGTAAACAGAAGTAGAGGAGGCGACACAAAAAATGGATCTGACGCACTCAAGAACATGTTGTTTCGCGTTGTGGCATAAATCTCGTTAATCGTTCCCTGAGGAAAACAGCCTGACCTTTGACCCAGGAGGTTTTTGATGGTTTCTAACAGCTGGGAGCAAACCTCGTTTCCTTTTCCTGGGTGGTTGTTTTGGGAAAACAACATATGCTCTTTTTTGGGGGCCTGTTTGAGAGTTCCTCTAGAAAAGACAGAAAAAAAAATTCAGGAGGATCCCAGGAACCACACAGACACCACTTGTTTACCCCCCTGGCATTTAAATCCTCTTCATCCAGAGGCTGGCAGACGGATTTTAGCAGCATATAATCACAAAAATTAAAATCCATTCAGGTTTGTGGTATTACTGTCCACTTGTGTAAGTGCCAATCTGGTTTCTATTAGGGCCCCTTCACAGTGGATTAAGAACTGGATATGCTCTCCATGACCTACTAGAACAGGGCTGGATTTAGATTTATTTATTATCGCCATTGAGCAGCATGTTAGAGACACGGGAGAACAAACAGTGTCACAGGGACAGAGTTCATGAGCCTCATGAGCTGATTGTTGTCAAAACGGGCTCTAAAATTGCGTAAGTCATTTCCCATGCAAACTCTGAGATTTATAAAGAAAAACTTAATGGGAAAATGTTAATCAAACTCTAACCCTGCTGTAAATACATTTTGGAGATGGGGAAATCTGGCAGAGCAGCGGATAAGATGGCAAAATGGTGACTTTAAGACACTTTTACAGACATGTAGACCCTCAGGCACATGTGAACACATACAAATCCCCCACACTCGTCTCTGAATTGAGAATAAAAGTGAGAAAACATAACGAAAATATATTGTTTTTAGTATACCACACCACGTTATATACGTCTGCACAATTACTTATTAGTAGCCTAGTGAACTAGACCAAATTCTTGCCTAGCAAAGTTTGGTCTAGGCACGCTTCATTGGAAACCTCGCCGCCTGATCCGCTGCTGTGGCTGTCCAATCACAGCTCGCTATAGTTTTGGTTGGGCCAATCACAGCACTCTATATTGTGGGCCAATCACAGAGCGGGAGTAGCCGATGACGCCAGAGCTGCGGCCGCGAACACAAACAACATGGCGGCAACTCGGAAAACACGTTCGTTTGAAACGGCTTTGTCATCAACATTGGATTATTTAGACTCCAACGTGCGTAAGTCTGTCGGCTATACTTAGCGGCTTCTTATTTTTATCAAACAAAGTAGTGCAATGTCCCAGTACACCTGATATTCACATGTTTTTATACAAAAACGACAGAAATCATTGATGTTAGACGCCATTAATGCCTCCCGCTTTTCCGTTGCTGTGATTGCGTCATGTTGTTCGCTACTCTGATTGGTCCTAGCGCTATCCAATTGCATGATGACATTTTGAAAGACAACCGTAGATCCCGCCTCACGACTGAGAGCCGTCAATGGGTCGTGGCCAGACTATATATTCACATATATAGGATGGCGTGCCAGGCTAACTTTTTGGTGCATTTGGCTTATTGACACAACATAAAGTGCTTTGCATTGACCATTTATGGTAGAAAGTGGGTGTGTAGTTTTATAAATGAGGCCCAGAATTTTGGGCTGCTCAATCTTCTGCCTGAAGGACGAAGGCTGAATAGTCCATGGGCTTGTTGAGTGGGTTCCATCATGCTCTTTGCTTTGATTTTGCGTCCTTTGGTGTATACGTCATCTAGAGAGGTGAAGCTGCTGTTGGTCATTTATTTTAGTGTATTGGGAAAAATTTGGAAAAGATGCTTTTCTGCACCTTCACATGCTCTATTCATCAGCATGTTCTCATGATGATCCTACTATACACCCACTATAGCACCAGGCTTCATCCTGGTTTGAATCTCATGAACATGTACTTAAAGAGGACACAGTGCTTGAAAAATGCCAATGGTGCAATGGGGTTGTAGTGAAGCTATGAAGATAACGTGATCAGTCTTGTTTCAAGAGCTTGACAATCTAGCCACACCAGTGCATACAGGCCCCATGTCATGCCTCCATACTTTCAAGCTCATAAACCACTACAAACTTAACAAAAGTGGCCAGACCTCCCCAAAAATTCTACCAAGACCAAGGCTCATTGTTGTTGTGGATACGTCTTTGCATTGTAGCGAGATCTTCACCCAGTGTGACTGCAGAGGAATTATATGTCTAATGCATCAGAACATGTGATTATATTAAAAATTTTTAAAGTTTTCAAAAAATGGTACCAAAGAATTTTTAAGGTCTTTCCAAAACATTCTGCAATGAATTACTTCCAAAGGACTCAAGTTGTCTCTGGGTTCCATTTTTCATTTTCTTCTTAAATAACTATGGAGTGGAGCACAATTTATTTACATAAACAGTTTCAATTAAATGCACTGAAACCACTAGCTCTGGTTATGATAACCAGACAAAGTTTTCTTTTCAAATAATACCAATGACAATGTGAATTACACGACTTTCCTAGCGTGATAAGAGTTCCAGTAAAGTTTTTTTCCCCTTGGTTTGACCTTCACAAATCTCCCAGTAGAAGCTTTAGAAATATTAGAGCTGGTATTTCAAATGTTAAATCCCGAACAGCAACATAAAGAGAGAGGTCTTCCAGTTCTGGTCTATCGCCTTCCCCCAAAACACGTTCTTTCCCGTCTTTGTTTATATTTGCTTTACCTCGGCTGCTGCTTCAGACATCTGGTCCAAAAGGCACTCAAGAGCTCATATTACCTGTGACGTTAGCAAGATGTTGATCTGACGTCGGCAAGGCAAAAGCTCTCACAAACTGTCTGGAAGTGGCGTGATTGGTGAATCATTTGACTCCTCTCTTTCAGCGGGGAATGTTCTCGCTCGAAAAATAATAACACTGAAGTGATCCTGATGGTACTACACGTGATTCAGTCGAGTGTGAAAACATAATTTGTGGAACAAAACCACCCCAGGTTTGTTGTCCTGAACTTCATCAGCTCTGACTGGAATGAAAAAATACAACTGAAATGTTTCCTATTTTGGTCATTTTCTCACAGCTTCAGTTTTTGTTTTCAAGTTTTTTTTTTCCTCCCTGCCTGAGATTCCAAATGTTGGCATAGGCCTCATATTTCCACTCCTGCAATCTGTTTTCATTAAGCCCATGTCTCCCTGAAGGAAATAGAGGCTTTTTTTATTGCCAGAGTAGACTACTCTGTGTCAAATATGAAAGACAGCAAAGCCAGAGGATTTTTGGTGGTGGAGACGAGAGGAGTCTCTGTTTTTAGTTTAATCTGTCTTTAGTTAGAGAGAGAGACTAAACAGAACAAAAACACTCCCTAACAGTTGCTCATTAGCAACTCATCACTTCTGAGAAATACGCATTAAAGAGACGTTATTGTGCAAGGAAACTAAATGAACAAAGTGTCGAAATTTATCCTACTAACACTGAACGCCAGGTTATTTGTGAAAATTTTAAATCATTAAGATGCCTGAAATGATTAATTACAGAAAACAACTAATTTTATCCTAGCTCGAATGATAATTTCACTTTAAATACATTTTAATTGGTTAAAATATTGTGATAATAATTATTCAAATTTGCTTGGCCCGATTGTTACGCTAGGGGATTCTGCCTCGTCATCTCATTGTCTTGGTGATGAGTTGACCATGAGCCACAACAGTTAAGCTAGCAAAAGAGACTTTTTTGCGAATAAAACAAGGGGGAACCCGTCTGGGTCACAGATGAGGCAAACACGGAAGTGGCAAAAATTGCAGTTCTCCCCTCATCCACTGGGGGTGGGTCCAGAAGTGAGCAAATCCTCATAGACCCCATGTTAAAAATGCCAACTTCACAGTTGAAAAAAAGATCTTTACAGCCTGGTTCAATTTTCCATTTTGTGTTTAATAGGTCTAGTTTATAGTCCTGACAACTCTGAGGGGGGTGGATTTTTTTGTAACTCTTTCGTTTAGGTGTAATAAAATGCTTGAAATTATGAATAATTAGATTTGATTGACAGGAAGCATGAGCGTCAGAGCAAGCGTTAGAGCTAGCTTCAGAGCTAGCATAAGCAGCTAGCTCCAAGGAAGGCCTCAGCCTCACGTTAATAGATGTTCGGCCATTTCGACTCTGAACTTTAGTTGTGTTTTCGTGTTCGTGTTTGGATGTTAATCATGGAATTATTTGGACAAAGAGGGAAAGCTGTGGAATTATTTGCACCAAGAGACCATCCAAGAAGTCTCTGCTTCATTTTTATCAGTAAGTAAAATTATATTTCTGTACTTTATTTCGCTGGTTGAATGGGGGAAGATGCTTTGTGTTTAACATAACACTGCTTGGTCAAAGATGGGTTGAAATATGTGTTCGTGGGGCTGACTGGGTACCGTAACTCGAGCTAGGTAAGCTAACCGAGGCTAGCTGAGGCTTCGGGACGAAGATCCACGAGGTCATCGCTGCAGAATGGAGGTTTGCCGAGTTTGGGCAACGTGCCTCTCCTTTTACCAGCAGCGGCCTGCGATCAGAGATCCGCGAATGTGCCGCTTAATCCTTGCGGAGGCATGCAGTCCAGCGAGGCGGGCGCCCGACCTCTCTACACACAGGCAGCCGCACACTCCCTTCTCCCGAGGGAGCTGGGACGCGCGGCTGCTTGACTACCGTCTGACGCTGTGGTTGTAGCCTGTGGAACTCTCTGACGGAGACTACAGAAACAATCCAGCTGTTTGAGCTGATCTCGTTACACTTTGGAGTCGCTCAACTGCGTTTATCTTGCTAAAAGCGCCCGAAAAACTCCACTAGCTTCGAGTTAGCATGCCGCTAAGGTCCCGCTGATCTGCCCCGGAGTGGAGCGGAGCGGGACATCGTGTAAGCAGCCAGCGCGCACGGCTCCGATCGCAGCGGTCTGAGGCTCTGCTTGTATTTTTACAGTCCATATTACAGCTCCACAGACGACCAACGCTGCTGCCTCGCACGGAAGCCAGACAGCTGCGTGGTTCGCTGTCTCGGTTCTCCATCTTAGCTTCGTGTGTTAGCTCAGTTTAGCTTCCTACATTGGTTTTGTTATCACCAACCCTCACTGCCCCACCCTCAGCTCCACCTCTTTTCCCATTTATGGATTGTCTGGACGTGAAGAAACGTGTGTCACGGCCAAAATGGAGGCGGTGGGAACCTCCCATTTTGCCTCATTCTGAATATGTATTTCCAAATGGGCGGGCTATGTCCATAGATTTATATGTCGATGGAATAAAAGTATAAAAACATGAATATTTGGAGTGAAGTCTTGGTTTATTAGACAGGAGTCGTACACTAAATTGTTCATTTTTATTGGAATATAACTAGAAACTATATCTGAGAGGAGAGGATTAAAGCTGGATAAACGTACGAATAAAGCTAAATGCTAACATGCTAGCTAGCATAATATTTTTAACTAAGTTCGAAACTCCCGACTTTGTGATTAGATCACGTGGCTGAATTGAAGCATAAATTTTACTTTGACCTAAATAAAATCAACAAACATCTAATATTCAGTCTATCCTAACAACAGTGTTAGATGTTGAAATAGGTTTTCTTACCCTCCCACGGATCATTGCTGCATTCTTTCTCTGAACGTGTTGATTAGCACGTGGTTAATGTGTCCGGAAATGTGTTCTAAACGTATTTTTGGCTAATTCATGAATACAACACAATGTGATTAAAATTTACTTCCAATACAGTGGTTAGAATGAATAGCAGAGGTCTTGTGTTGAGATAAAAAAAAAACTATACTGGGCAGCAGATTTTAAAAAAGGCAACTTTGTTAAGGAGATTTCTAATGCTAGCATGGTAGCTAACCCTTTCACAGCAGCTGTTTTGAGTTGCAAGAGTAGGAAGAGTACAGGTGTGCTAACGAGTGCTTAATTACATTTGGAAGCATGGCCCTCGTTAGCACACCTGTGCTCTGACTACTCTTGCTAGTTAAAATGACAGCTGTGAAATTGTCCTGTGACGTGTTGATTAAGAAGCTTTGAGTGAGCAGGAAATAGACACGTCCAAAATAGAGGGATAGGGCTGGAAAGAGGACCAAACTTGGGAAAATGGAGGTAAGTTGCATTCGAATAGGCATGATATCAAAGTTGTATGTCCCTTGCGCGTGCAGGATTTCCTCTGGATATAGAACCACCCCCACACCCAATCTAAGCCCCAGCCCTGGACTGTGTCTTGTTGCCACCACTATCTCCAGTCTTTCTTCTATCCATTGTGTCCTGAATCCTCTCCATTTTATCTAATCTTCCCTCTTTATGTCTCTCACTGCCCCAAGGTAATTAGTCCAATGTGCTTGATGTTGAATGTCTTTCATCCCCGTGCACACAGATAGGCGTAAAGAGGCTGAAAGCTGGAAAAACAACTGATTTGTTTCCTTTTTATTGTAGATTTAGATCACAGGAGTACTTAAACTAAACTTGTAGACTGTTTTCCATCTGTTTGTGTCAAGTTAACTCAATCAGAAAGCTCTATTTTTGTTCAGATCATTCATATTTCTTCTCTTGCTGAAATGATCTTATTCTAACTGCACATATTTAGAAAGAATGTTCTAAAATTTAGGATTTCTTGCAGAGAGCCAGTGTTTTGTACACACTAACCCAGTTGTGTCTGTCTTTATTTCCTTTGATGCTTGTATTGGCATAAACTGTGGTGTTTTCATTCAACTAAATGTTTAAAAATAATTTCTGTAAACCACCACATTTGGGCTTTCAGGTTATATGTCAGCCTGCTGAATCCACCGGTCCACCTTAAATATATTTGTGTGCAGTTCTTCGTTTCTACCTGTTGGTGTCAGTGTTGCACCGTGTTAAACTCTCCTTAGACTTCTCAGAGGAGGGTCATGTTTTTAAGGTGGTCTGTGAGGATTGCAAAATGTATTTTATATTGAGCTTTTATATTAAGCAGCAGCAGCAGATGATGAGAGCAGACTACAGGTAGTTCCATGACGATGTGGAGACTGATTTAGTGCTGATATTTTTTGCATTTTGTTTATTTATATTTTTCGCCTCTTTCTGTGCATACTTTGCCCCCGTCTGCCTGCCAGTGTCTTTGTGCGGCATGTGGTGGCTGTCACAGAGAAAGCAGCTTACAACTCCTGGTCCCGGCTTGATCCTGGCTGAGTCGGTTGGCGACTGTCAGTGGAGGTGGGAGTGTCCCAGATTGCCACCAGCAGGGCTTTAGTGGTCCTGGGGATTAATATGATTTCATCAAGGCCAGGGTCTGGCTCACACACATGCATACATGCACCATATGCAATGTGCAGGTGGTGCACCGCTCGTGCAGAAAACAGCTAACACATTTGCACCTAAATGATCTATTTTAAAGGCTTTGAAGTTTCAGTTATGTTTAGGATATGTGTGAACAAGGTACGTTGCTGTGCCAGGCTGCTGGAGCAAAGGTTGCCTAGAGGTGGTGGTGGGCTCTGTGTGGACTAAAAGGAGCCAAACAGCAACAGTTACCATGGCCCTCTGTGTGTGTGTAAGAGGCTTGTGTGTTTGTGAATGCAGTGTTGAATGGTTGTGATTTTAGTGTAGGGATAAAACTTATAACAGCAATGGAGATTGGTAGCTTTCAAAATGTGTTCAAATCAGATATTTAATTTCCCACTCAATGCTGGGAAGCGTTGAGTTAATAAAAACTCTGAAATGGGCCAATTAAAGCTGGCAGGGTGAAAATCTGATGCACTCATCATGTTCTTTGTGCTTTTACAAAGTGTCATAGAATATTTCAACGACCATCAGCGTTTTTTCTTTATTTTTTAGTTAGGTACATGCACTTATGAGGCTCTTATTGTGAAGGGTTTGATGGTGATGTGAGGATAAAGAGCTAAGCTGACTCTTGGCATAACTCAAGGGTGTCCAAGATGGCCAAAATCGGCAAGTTAATTATCCTCGCAGTCCACAAATATGTGATCTTTTTTAAATTGTACTTTTATTTTGTATTTAAAAAAAATTTCAATTTTGTTTTTTTTTTGTTTTAAATCCTCAATGTAAGTCCAAAGTAGGCATACTAGTAAAAATATTAACAAAAAAATGTTAGAAAGTGTCAATCTACATCAACAACTTTCTGCAGAGACAAGATTCCAGCATTCTAGAGATGCCATTGGGGCCCCGAGGCCATACTTTGCCAAATAGTATCATAGCAGTTCTGTTAGGTCAAAAGGAATTTGATAAGCAAACCGGGAGAAAAACTGACTGAATCGCCTCGTTTCAATAAACATTGCAGGCTTAAAAGCTAGCCAACATAGCATTAGCGATAACTTCTTATGTGGACAGAAATGACTCATCAGATCATCAAATTACACATTTCTGATATTTTCCAATAGCTTGTGGAAATCCACATTCTTTTCTAGGAAGTCAGGTGGTGGAGGAGTTAAATACCCGCCCCGTAACTGGAGGGTTGCAGGTTCAAGCCCGGTCTGTTGCAGGCATTGTGTCCTTGGGAAATACACTTAACCTGCTGGTGGTGGTCGGGGAGACGGGTGGCACCTGTGTTTGGCAGCCTCGCTCCTGTCAGTGTGCCCCAGGGCAACTGTGGCCACATTGTAGCTCATCACCACCAGCGTGTGAATGTGTGTGGGTGAATGACTGATTGAGTTGTAAAGCACCTTGGGGGGGGGTGTTATAGAACCCTAGAAGGTGCTATACAAATACAGGCCATTTTACCACAAAAGCCAGAAAAGTTTACACTGTTTCCATTTTGAAGTTGTGTATGGTAAAAATGAACAAGCATTGTGAAAAATGAAGTGATTTTATGAATCAGCTCCTGAATGCATATCATGTCAGAGTTTAAAAATGACATCATCGTATGTTGAAAAATGATGGATTTATAGTCAAATCTGTGTTCGTCACAAGATGTCTGAATTGTAAATTACACTCGGCTATTATCGCATGAAACTTTAGCTCAGTTTCTGTAAAACTGACATAAGTTTTAGCCTTCTTGTTTTTTGGTTCTCTAAAGTCAGTTGGCTGTGGCCGCCATCTTTGATTCATGTTGACCACAGTGGGGAATCTGTTGTACATCCAATAAACATTTTCTGAGAGTTTCATTAAAGTCCATCCCACAATTTATATATTTAAACAAACGCATGCATATATTAGACTTAAGCTTCCATAATTGAAAAAAGTGGTCAAAATTCACGTTTGTGTCCTGCATGCATGCACACAGACATGTAGAGCTCCTTCTACCAGAGGCTCTCTGTGAGTGAACGTTTATTTAAGCCTGATTTGTGCCTGTGAGCGGTGCATGTCTGAACCGGCCTGTCTTGTCGGCTTCTCCTCAACAAACACTGACCCTCTGAATGTTGTCATGCTGGTTGTACCGTTGACGCGTGGCCTGCATTCACCGTGAAAAAGTCCCGACTGGATCCCCTCAAACAATTTTAGTGCTCCACTGTTATTTCTCAAACAGTTGGCATGCTGCAGAGAAGACTAATAGTAAATCCCCGAGGGGTCCTGAGTCTGTAGTTGTCTGAGTGTGAACACCTGACCGTGTCTAAGGATGACTGTGCCTTTGTGTTTCTGGTCTGTCTGTTTTTATGGCCCTTTGTGAGCTTTCATTGATGTAAACGTGTGTGTCTGCGTATTTATGTCTCTGTCTGTTTGTGTCTGAGTGTGAGTGTGTATGTGGCTTTTGCTCTCAGGTGTGACCTTGCTGTTTGGTGTTGTGTAGCCTTCTACGTGTCTGGCTGTGATCAGTCGGTTTGGCTCCGAGCTTAAAAAAGAAGTTTAAACCCTTTCAAGAGTTTGTTTACTTAATATAGTGTCCACTGTGGGGATTGTGAGAAATTAAATAACTGACTTTTTTAGATCAGAAAAGATTAATTAATAAATGACTTTTTCCATTAGTGGAAAAGCACCGATTATGGTTTTAAGGGTGGATACTGATGTCCAATTTTTAAAACTTAGTTTTTTTGTACAGCACAACCTTTTGCTTGGTAATTGGTGCTTGATGGTGATGATGCATTCATAAAGAAAAAAGGATTTTAGATTTGTGTTTCATTTTGGCCAATTCAAACCATTAGTTGACTTTTTTTTTATGTTTTCCTGTGGACGGATGTCCATGAGTACTGCTAGTTGCCTCCATTGTTCATTTCACAGGTACTAACACAAGTTGTTCTGGTTTGAAACACTCAATGGATTTTACTATTGTAGCTATGTTTTAAAGTGGACCTAGAATGTAAACCAACATTTTCCTTGTTGTTGAATAAGACAGCTTGGGTGGTCAACAGTAGCATACCAAAAAGTCAAAGCCGTGTTTGACCTACTTTTTATGTAAATTAGAAAGTTGAAATAGGCGAGAGAAAACCTCCTGTTCTGAGAAAGCCTTCCTTAACACGTCATAAGGGGGAGCCACGCCTCCTCAAACCTGCATGTGTCTGAGGCCTTCTGGGGAAACCAACCAATCAGCATGTCCTGGCCGAGTGGGCGGGGTCAACAGCTCTTTTCACTGAAGGCCTGAGTAAGGGGGTTAGAATGGCCTGTATCAGGGCTCCTGGGACAGATGAAAGCCAAAAAAAATGTTCTTATGCTTTTTGGAGGCTCAAAGCTCTGTTTTAGATTGTTGATTAACTGCATTCTAGGACACCTTTAATCAATGCTTTGCTTATAAATAATAGGCCTTATGGTGACACTTGAGCAAAATTAGGTATTAGCAAAGAAACACTTGTAAATGATCTCTTTCCAACCAGTTAGATTTTTGTGCCTTTTTTTGTTGTAAATTTAGCTACTTTTGTTTTGTTTTTTTTTAAATAATAATAATAAATAAATATGTGGGCCAAGTTTTAATCCTTTCCTGGCTTTGAAATGTAAGTCAAAATATCGTTTCTAGCACCCCCTCAACCACCCCTCCACCACCAGAAGATCAGTCTGTGCTGCTCGTTGTAAAATTAGCCCACAAGATGAAAAAGTGTGACCACCCCCGCTGTACAGATTCCATAACATGTCATTTGTTGGTGAACTGCTGTTTTGAAGCATTGAGATCAGCTTCTTGGCACATACACACGTCTAAATGTTTTGAAACTGTTTTTGAGCTAACGTTTGAAGGAGCATGTCTCAACAACATCATGGATTTTATTTCAAGACCACAGCATCATTAGGTGATGAGCCTTACTTGGTTTCATTATCAGCAACAGACCAAGTTTGAGTGCATATGAACTGGTGAAACGTTTTCCTAAAACTGCTTTTATTCAGTGTTTCTATAGCTCGTACCTCTGTGTTCAGTTGGAATTACAAAATTACAAGAAATAAATGGACAAATTCACTTAAAATTCCACTTTATTTTGAAAGAAGTTCCAGCTGTGGTTGGGTCAAGTGGAGGACATGATTTAATAGGCCTATTTCTCAATTTGACATGCAAGATTAGAAACGGCACAGGTGTTTTAATAAGAACTGCATTCCATTTACAGCAGGGGTGTTGAAACTTTTCAAAACAAGAGCCAAACTTGCCAAGTTAAATGTCATAGTGGGCCACAAAAACACGATTTTAACTAGAATTTGTTATTTAATGTTTTTTTTAAAAAAAGCAAACTAAATTTTAGTGATTAAAAAAAATGTTATTTGTACTGTTGAAAATAAGTCTCATATTAGTACATTTTAACGTAAAACATTTTAAAGTATCCATCTGCATCAACAATCTGGTGGAGGGACTAGAACTGCAAAATCTGGGTTGCCTAAAATCATTCCAAGGGCCACAGATGGCCCTTGGGCCACACCTTTGACACAGCTCTTTAACAGTAAGTTTTGGTCATTAACAGTTTAAATAAGCAAGCATGCAAAGTGTCAAAAGTGGAATGTAGCCCTCATAAATCCACTTGTGCTGTCTCTACTCTTGCAAATCAAAAATGTCTGCCATGAAATAGGCCTATAGCTAACAAGCTGCAACCTTGTCATGCAAATTTTAATTTTGCCCTTGGAGCAATGATCTCAGACTGCTAGTGACAAATTACAAAATTGATGAGGGACTTTACAAATTGTTTAAAAGCATTTTTGAGGATTCTCAATTGACTTATGTGAGTTGCAGGGCTCTGGTCTCGGGCCCCTGAAAATTGTCCATGTTCTGAGAGTTTTTCGAAGAGGATAAAAATGGTCTTCACAATGTATTTGCAGAGATGTCACTTGTGTCTAGAACCTGCCTCTAACCCCTCTCAGTTTAGTTCCTGAGTCAGTGTGAAAAATGTGAGATAACTTTGGGTTTGGTTGGTGACTGAGTCCTTAAATAAATCTAAATGGTAAACTGAGACACAATTAAAACTAAACTGCTTGTTATTACATAATATCTACAAGACTTAGCCATTAGGCTAGGACAATCACACCTCTCTATGGTCATAGAGAGACATTTGGCAGGCATAGCACTGAGAGCTGTGACACAGCAAAACTACAAAAATGGCGGCAGCTGAGGAATGGTGATCATTTTGAAAAGGCTTTGGCATCAACTTTGAATGCTTTAGACCTGAGCCTTTACTTGAGACATGAGCAGATAGGTTCTTCTTCAACGATATACGGTGGCCTGCCCCGTTGACTGATTTCTGTCATTATAAATACGTCATGTTGTTTGTTTCTCTGATTGGTCCTAGTTCTGTTCAATTGGGTGCAGACAGTTTGAAAGACAGCCGTAGTTTCAGCCTATAAGACTGTCTGTGGGTCATGGCCAGACTATATATTTACATATATAGGATGGCTTGCCAGGCAAAATTAAGTCACCAGTTCCTCACAAAGTTGTCATGAATTTGTCACACTTTCTGGCTCATGAAAGAAGACTTTGAGATGCCTGCAACAGCTTTGCCTATTGGAGTATAAAATCTCATCGACACAAGAACAAGGCCCTGTCACTCCTGTGAGGAAATGGAGAACCCTCAAAGACATTTTGAGACATTTTGAAAACCCTCGCAAATCATCACCAATAGTGAGATTCTGCCTTATGATGAGAGTTTATTTGAATCATGAAAAGGTGTGGAGTGTCTACTTTGGACTATGGAGACCTGTTGTATATGAATGCCTCTGCTCAGTGTCTTCACAAGATTAATTCTGTATATCATCATGCTGCCCTGAGTCTTATTACAAACAGCAGGGCCTTGACCCATCGCTGTGAACTGTGCTCTCGAGCAGGATGGCCCTCCGTAGCCTCCAGGAGGCTGAGTCATTGGTATATTTTAATTTATAAGGCCATGCTTGGTCTACTGTCCTCCTATATCTGCAACTTAGTCAGAAGAGGTTTTTAATCTCAGTGGGACCATTCCTGGTTAAATAAAGGTTGACTGAATGAATGAAGTCAAGCTAAAGTTAATGTAGAGTTTATGGTGTCTGGTAGCAGTTTGTGATCATTTAAACCTCACTGAAACATGGCTGCTTGTAATCATGGTTTTCAGGGATTTCCTGCTTTATCCATTGTAATTAAATCTCGTAATAGAACATTATATCTTCCTTTTTAGTAGGTATTTACTTATTTGTCTGGGGGACCCTTAAGCAGTGTAATGAGACAATTTTTAAGAAGCACATTTGCTTTATGAATGACACCTAAATAAAATTTCTACAAATGTGAATAATCTATTCTTGCATCTTTTCAGCACATTTTTATTTATTTTAATCTGATAATGAAGTTGAAATTCAGGTTTACAGACATTCTGAACAGTTGCCAGTTTCTGGATCTTTTTATTTCAAAAAGTCGGTCATTTTTTGATCGTTACGCAGCTAAGAACCGACATGGCCAAAGTTTTTCCAAATATTTCAGCCTTTCTGTCATTGATGCTGATTAGTATGTGTAATTGAAAATATGAACACAGAAAACCAGCAGTTCTTTTTTTAATGTTCAGTCCCCTGCAAACAGTCAACATCGCATGGACGTGCAGATCATGTCTATATTGGGTCCGTTGGTCCAGACCACGTCTGTAGGACATCCTAGCTAGGTCTTTGCACAGTGAAAGCATGAATGTGGAAAATCAAGCTGCAGAGGTTCAAACACGCCTGCTAACTAAACAGCTTGTTCTGTGTAATCCAGATTTACAGTGATCATTATTAATTAGCTTAGCCTCCGAGACAAATGTGCACAACTGACTCAACATCTGTTATAGTTAACCTTTTTTTATGTTTTTTTCTACCCATTAATTTCCCACCTCTATCCATCATCTCCTCACATGTAGTCACTCTCCCGTATTCATTCCTGCCGTCTCAGTCTTGTCTGAGACAATAGGCTCATTGTGACGGCGCTTCATAGGTGTGTGTTGGACCACACAGGTTTGCAGAGTGAAAGAAAACGCTTCGTCTTGATGCCCATATAATTATAAATGATATCACCAGCATCTGCCAGCTCGTCTTCTCACAGTTTAGACAGAATAAATACCTCAGGGACTTAAATGTCGTTTAAGTTGTGCGTACGTGTCCATATGTAAGAGAGAGAAAACAATCGAGGCTGTCTCGTCATTGCAGTCAAGCAGAGCCAGTGTGTTTTGACACATGCACACACTCTCTATTGTGCATTGTATTCACATATGGATTTTTGCACAAAGTTGTCACTAGAGGCAATTTCCTCAAGGCTAACGCATGAGAAAAGCAATGAAGAACTGCGACTTCCATGCAAAATCTCCAAGTTTTCAAGTGTTGCGTGCGATCGTCATCAGTGAAAAGAGTTTTGGAGCCGTCTTTTGCACAACTTGTACTTTCCTGCTATGTACCTGTTAAATCAAAATACTCAGATCTGTAATAACTGCTTTTCTGCTCATTTAACTGAGATTTAACCTGCTGGGTGTCAATCATGATGAATGACCTGCATCCCATCCAGTCATTAGTATGAACATCTGCTAGCTCAAACTGAATCCAAGTCCAAATTTCCTCAGGTTCAAATCAACAAAACCTTGCCAAATCTGGCAGCTTTACACCAGAGAAGGCTGGAACACATGTGGTCCTTCAGTCTGCACAGCCTGTAACAAAATTTCTTCTTGGAGTCGAGAAGTTTTTGTACGCTCGACATGGTCATGAATGTCATAATAATTTGGACTTTAAATGATTGATCTGAAACATTTCTTTCCAGGATAGAATAATTTTACAGCATATAACTTTAATCATTTTAAAAACAAAAGTCGGATATTCTCTCTTTCACACAGGCTGAAATATTCATACACCCCATTTATTATTTTGCTCAAAATGCCTCCTAAACAGTTGCGTGTTAACCCAATGCGTTTTGTATCAATCAGTGAGCTTCTGGTGATATTAGACCTCCTATCTTAGCAGAACTGGTAGGTTTAATTTGAATTGCTCTGCTCGTAAAACCCAGAAACTTTTAAATCAGTTGGGTTTAGGGGTGTTGGGCCATTTTGAAACATTAACTGCTTTAGAATTAGAATCACGTCTTTATTGTTACATACCATAAAATTACCCCAGCAATTATAATTACCCTAGCACATATCTACACCACAAAAAATAAAATAAAAAATCTCTCTATATATAGATATCTATAAAGATAGATATAGCCTCTGGGCCTGATGGAATTGAGAATCAGTTCATTAAATTAGCGTCGGAAGTTTTAGCTTATCCACTTACAATTCTCTTCAACTTATCACTTACTACTTCATCAGTTCCTAAGGAGTGGAAATGTACAAAGATATTTCCTTTATTTATGGGTGGTGACTCATGTGAATTAAACAATTATAGACCTATTGCTTTATTTAATGTAGTTGTCAACATTTTTGAAAAAAATATATTTAATCAGCTTTCCAGCTACTTAGGGAGATAAAAGATTATTTACATCTATCAATCAGGGTTTCGAAATAACTTCTCAACCACTACTGCTCTGATGAAACTTACTAATGACATTTACTCTGGTTTTGATGATAGTTTAGCCACTGGAGCTATTTTTCTTGACTTGACCAAAGCTTTTGATTTGGTTGACTATTACTTACTTTTAGATAAATTGTATTCTTTTGGCCTATCATGTACTTCTATTTTGTGGTTTAATTCCTTTTTTCACAACCGTTCTCAAATAGTTTGTTACAATGGTTGTCAAGCTAGACCTCGTGGTGTTCTGAGAGGTGTTCCTCAGGGTTCTTCCTTGGGCCCGCTCTTATTCTCGATATTTATTAATGATTTACCTCTGTGCTGTTCAATCTGTTCTGTTCATTTATACGCTGATGATGCTGTTTTATATTGTTCAAAACCAAGTATACTCGAGATTCAAGAGTCTCTTCAATCTAACTTTAACAATGTACAAGACTGGTTATCTTGTAACAAGTTACTCTTAAATAAATCTAAATCGTTTTCAGTGCTTTTTAGGAGACATCCATCTGCTGCTTTCAGTGGTGGATTAAATTTATATTTTTCAGAGTTATCTCTGCTTCAAACTGCTGATTCGATTAAATATTTAGGAGTTTGGCTAGAGTGGGATTTGTCTTTTAAAAAGCATATTCAATCGCTTGTTAACAAGATCAATTTCAGTTTAAAGTCCCTTTATTGTTCTGTCACCTGTTTTAATTTTGTAGTAAGAAAGCATATTATTTCCCAGCTTTTATTTCCTTTATTGGACTATGCAGATGTACTCCATCAGAACTCTACTGCCTCCTCTCTTTATGCGATTACTATTGTTTATGTCGGTTTGTTTTACGCCGTCCGTTTAGAACTCATCATTGTTTTATGTATGATTGTTTGTCATGGCCTTCTGTCGAGGGCAGACGAATGTTTCACTGGCTGCAATTTATTTACAAATGTGCTTTTTAAAAAAATCTTATTTAACTTCGATGTTAATTCCATTTCATTCTGAACATAACTTACGCAGAGCTGATCTAATCTCATTTGTAGTTCCTCGTTTTAAAAAGAACTCTGGAAAGATGGCTTTTTCTGTTAAGGCACCGACGGACTGGAACCACTTACCAGGTGCCTTAAGGTCAATTACATCTTTTAGATTGTTTAAATCAACAGTTTATGAACATGTTATGCCCACTTGTAATTGTTTTTGATTAGATTTTTGGCTTTCTGTAGTGACCTTGATTGTAAATACTGAAGTTGCGTTATAGCAGGCTTTTTATTTTTATTTATTTATTTTTATTTGTTTATTTAATTTTGTTGTTGTTTTGAATGCTCAGTGTTTTAGAACTGTTTTCTTCTTATTAACTTTGTTGTCTTGTTTCCTATTTGGTTGTATGAGGACTCGCTTGAAAACGAGATGCGACATCCTCATTAAATATAAGTTTATTTATATATATATCAGGCCATAGCATTGCATTGCTAGCTTGACAGTGCAATGGTCTTCACTTTGAAGCCTCACCTCAACTCCTCTGGATTTTTTCATTGAAGTCAAACAACTCAGCCTTGGTCTCATCTGATTCAGAAATGTTTCTCTAGAAGACATTTGGCTCATTCATGCGGACATCTAAATTTGAAGGTCTCTCTTTTATAGTTGGCCATCCTAACCAACTTCCCTTAAAGGTGACAGTATAGTCTATGTATATAACAAACGGACCCTTTGTGATGCTGAATTTAAGCCCAGTGGGCGGTTCTTGCCACTGAAGGGAAGGTGGTTAGGATGCTGTGAAGTAGGCATTTTTAACATGGGGGTCAATGAGAACTTGCTCCTTTCTGGAGCCAGCCCCTAGCAGATGAGAGGGCAACTGCAGTTTTGTCACTTCCATGTTTCCCCCATGGGTGACAGCTTTGGTCAAAGTGGTGATGTTTGTAGAACCGATGATCTTGGAGTCTGTAGTTCTTTAGAAATGCCTCCAAAAGACTCTTTACAGAGTTCCTCACATTTCCCCATACTTCTATTGTTACCATCCATCCATCCATCCATTTTCTCCCGCTTATCCGGAGTCGGGTCGCGGGGGCAGCAGCTTAAGGAGGGAAGCCCAGACCTCACTCTCCCCAGCCACTTGGGCCAGCTCCTCCGGGGGAATCCCAAGGCGTTCCCAGGCCAGCCGAGAGACATAATCTCTCCAGCGTGTCCTGGGTCTTCCTTTGGGTCTCCTCCCGGTTGGACGTGCCCGGAAAACCTCACCAGGGAGGCGTCCAGGAGGCATCCTAATCAGATGCCCGAGCCACCTCAACTGGCTCCTCTCGATGTGGAGGAGCAGCGGGTCTACTCTGAGCCCCTCCCGGATGACCGAGCTCCTCACCCTATCTCTAAGGGAGAGCCCAGCCACCCTGCGAAGAAAACTCATTTCGGCCGCTTGTATCCGCGATCTCGTTCTTTCGGTCACTACCCAAAGCTCGTGACCATAGGTGAGGGTAGGAACATAGATCGACCGGTAAATTGAGAGCTTCGCCTTTCGACTCAGCTCTCTCTTCACCACGACAGACCGGTACAACGCCCCCATCACTGCAGATGCAGCACCAATCCGCCTGTCGATCTCACGCTCCACCCTTCCCTCACTCATGAACAAGACCCCGAGATACTTAAACTCCTCCACTTGGGGCAGGACCTCGTCCCTGACCTGGAGAAGGCATTCTACCCTTTTCCGACTCAAGACCATGGTCTCGGATTTAGAGGAGCTGATTCTCATCCCAGCTGCTTCACACCCGGCTGCGAACTGCTCCAGCGAAAGCCGGAGATCACGTTCTGACGAAGCCAACAGGACCACATCATCTGCAAAAAGCAGAGACCTGATCCTTAGGCCACCAAAACGGATCCCCTCACCACCTTGGCTGCACCTAGAAATTCTGTCCATAAAAGTTATGAACAGAATCGGTGACAAAGGGCAGCCTTGG